>WYDI02029134.1:0-27226 GCA_009867235.2 Psittacus erithacus | reverse complement strand
GCTTGGTGTCATCGGCAAACTTGCTGAGGGCGCACTCAATCCCACTGTCCATGTCACCGACAAAGATGTTGAACAAGGCCGGTCCCAACACCGATCCCTGAGGGACACCACTCGTTACTCATCTCCTCCAGCTGGACATTGAGCCCTTGACCACAACTCTCTATGTGCGGTCATCCAGCCAGTTCTTTATCCATGGAGTGGTCCACCTATCAAATTGATGTCTCTCCAATTTAGAGACAAGGATGTCATGTGGGACAGTGTGAACACTTTGTACAAGTCCAGGTAGATCTACATAACTTTACCTGTTAAGCTCTTAGGAATACACCTCTTACCTACTTATTCCTCAGTTTACTACTCCTTACGTAAAGCAAATTAGTATTTTGAAAACCACTGAAACTACACTATCCATTTATCAAAAATAAATGACTGTCTCAGTTACTGCAGCAAAGCAAATTAATATATAAAAAGAAATAATCAGCATTTATCTCCTCTTCTAGTAGGACTAAAAGCTCTTTTGACAGTATGAAGTAATGTCAGCATTACTCTTAAGTGTGTAACACTGCCCAGCTCACTCCTACAGCACCAACCTCTTCTCTCCAACTTTACCTTTCCCTAGGAAATATCTCCCATACATTCCAGTAGAAACCAGTGTAAAAGGGACAGCCTTGGACATGACATTTGTTGGTGCATTGCACTAAGACTTGATTAGCATTGCCTGTTTTTTATCGCCTGTTATTTAAAACTGTTTTTAAACAATGAACCTGACTTAAGATCTCCCCAAAACATTAAAACATTGCTGTACATATCCTGTGCACTAAAAAATCTACAGGCTATAGAAAATCCACAGAAGCTCACAGACCCTCACATCTGGTCCAACTGACATGTTTATTTGTAGAGTGTGTTTTGATTAATTGGGAGTAACTGACACTGCAATATCAGCACGAAACTTTCTGACCCACATCCCTCCAATACATCCAAAGTCATGAAGAAGGAAAAAAAGCTTTCAAATAAAAAAAAAAGTACTTGTTTCCAAATGTCAAGTAATGGTTGAATAAATACACTTAATTCACTTGTTGGTATTAATCTCTACTACTGCTCCAGTTTGTTAAGGTCCTTGTTATCTTAAGTAACATTAACAGACATGTCTGCCACACATACCAAATGACATCAGACCCTAATTCAGCACAGTATTCAGTTATATACCTAACATTAATGTCAGCGGAAGTACTCCTGTACTTAAGTGTTACTATGAACTTGCTGAAGAAAGCTTTCCGTTTCAGTAACCTTTAACTCACCTACGAATAAGGTCACATTACAGTCTGCATAAAATGGACTTAAAAGAATATGCTGAACTTAATGGCTACCTTTTCTATAGTGAAAATCTGCAATGTATTTAATTATTTGAAATGGAAAAACATTTAATCCTATAATTAAGGATTACCTTCCCTTTTCCAAGATGAATGAAAACTATCTTTTTAATAAAAAATAAAATTTAAATTTTAAAAGCAAACAACAACCAAAAGCAGACAGTGCACAAAACTGCCACACTGCAATCACATAAAATACCAAAATCTTTTCTTCATTAAAAAATTAGGATTGAGTCTACACCCACAGCATGCTACAGAAGCTCCTTAGAAACATCAACTATATTAGTATGTGGGATTATTATATTTTCACTGGACTTTTTGAACCATAACAAGTTTTAAAGGATAGGACCAAAACACCTATAACTATTATCTTTTTTTTTAATCTTGCAAGAATCATTCTGATTAACATCTCAAGCATCAGATATCAACCATGAGGATGAGCTACTTTATCCCCTTTAGTGGTTCACACCAGAAGTTCACACTAGAAATAATTTAGGCTTTTAATAAAAGTTAGCATAAGAAAAATACTTTGTACTTTCCAAAGCCTTCTCTTAATCCATTAAGTTCATAGCTAAATTCACATAGAGCTACATTATCACTTCTATATATTCTTTATGGAATATAAAGGGCTTCCAAACTCTTTACAATGATCACCTTCCCATGTCACCGAAAGGAAGGTTGATTCCAAAGAAACTGAAATGGAAATGTGGGGATCAGGAAGGACAGCTACAAGAAGGCATCCGTGTAATGAATGGGCAAATAAAACCCCAGCTTCTACAATAACCTGTCACTTGCTCCCTTGCTTTGCTTTACTATTAAAGAGAACATTCAATGTTTCGCTATCACCCGGAAAAAACATCTGAACTTAAAATAAGACACCACATAGGCACCAATTTTGTATCTACAGCATCAAGAAATACTGAACATACATTCATTTCAGCTATTTTAATCATTAGTATTTTTCCTCTCCAAAGATGACTGCCTCTCGGGACATCATGTTCCTCTTCATTGACAGCACTGCTAAAAAAACTCAACCAAACAAAACACACCACACCTACTTTATGTACATATTCTATGCAAATACTATCTTCGGGTTTCAGTGCATATGATTAGCCAGAATAATCTGCTATACAAAAGGTGAGCTGCAACTGAAAATTTATTAGAAATCTATCAGGGAACCCTATCGGAATGTAAAGGACTCTGCTGGCCCTTGCATGCCACAGTCTCCAGAAGAATTGGGTACACTGATGCAACTTCAGTGAAAGCCACTAGCAAGTAGTGTCATTCTACACAGAAATCCCATGGCTTCAGGATGCGAGAATTAAAATCAGGATCTCACAACAGCTGCTATCACACACTCTAAACTGCGTAGAGAACCGAAACTGCTTTCATAACTTTCAAGTTTTGACATTTATAAAACTTTGTCTTTTATTCTCTTGCTCCCTGTCTACAAGTACCCCTTTAAAATAAATACTAAAATTTAGAGAACTTACAACAACTGAAGAAAAAAAAAAAAGTAAAAGGTTCTATCACAAAGTCTGTTTTCTAACATGTAACTCAATATTAAAGAAAAAACAAAGAAAAGCCAAAACCAAAACTCATCTCAAGTCCTTCCCCCTTACAAATCCTCCAACATGCCATGTCACTGGTATGACTTTGTTGTCTAAGAGCCAAAGAATTCAGGGACTGTTCCCAAGAGCAATCTTTGCTATGCAGCCTCACTAGCTGAGGAATGTATTCTGTCAGACCACAAACGGTGCACCACTGTCTGTTAATATCAATCACTGTTACAGAACGTACAATCGGTTTACATATTTCACTGCAGTTTTTCCTAGCACAGTAGATTTGTTAGCCATGTGTTAAAACAGTTTGGGAAAAGTGTTATGCCAGCTACATAATCTGAAATATAAATGAAGTTTGAAGTTCATTTTCAAGAGTCCAGTTTGTGGCATATGAACTATCAACAGTTAATTATGATACAGAAAAAGCATTTTCCCCCAATAATGCTCACTAAAATCAGGCACATTCATCTTTAATACTAGAATTACTCGTATCTCACATAGGCTGCAGGCCACTAAGTGAAAAAAAACCAACAAGCTTCATTTGAGGTACGAAGAACTTCATGCATTCTTCTTAGACATTAAGAATTTAACATACTGTAACAGACACACTACTACAGATACCTCCTTTACTGTTACCAAAAAAAACAAACCAGAAGAGTAATACTGTATGTTGCTACACTAGAACCCTGGGCCATTTATATAGTTATTCAAAGCAGCACATATTTAAATAAAGGCTAAAATTTATTTCTGAAGGAGCTGGAAAAGTATGAATTCAACACAATTCCCCCAATTCAGTTTTGAAAACAATCTACACGCAATTTTTAAACTAGACCATAACAGGACAAGGTAACCACAACTATCACACCGAGATGAAACAACTTGTGTTCCTTATAGAAAGGTGAGGTCGGGAACTGTAAGGCCGCAGAATCAACCAACTGCCCTGTAGCACTCTTTCAATTCTTTTTTCAGAACTGGGCAGGTGCCGAAGCAATTCTGACCTCAAGTTTTGGCAACCTGGCTCTGCCGCCTCTTATACAGCTACAATGTATATATAAATCCAGTTTAAGGTCCACAAAAAATAGATACATATTTATCAGATCTTGCAAACCTTGATAACTCATTTCATCAGAACACTGTCTCCAGGTTCTGAAGCCTCTGCTTGCAGAGGAAAAAGGCATGTGCTCTGAGCAAGGGCTAGCTAAGTACACGCAGTAACTATTTGCTAAGTCATGAGAAAGTGGCAACTCGGCCTGTCCGCCAGCATTTTACTTTGTATTGGTTAACATGCATCAGGAGTATAACTTCTTCCTAATGAAGACAAAGCTCCCTTGGTTGCTTACTGCCCTCAAGGGGTTTTCCAGTGTTGGACTGGCCTTGATACGTACAGTTTAAAACCACCCTTTCCCAAAGCATCTCCATCCAGCACACACCAAAATATATATAGATGGAAGATAAGGGAAATTAAAATCATCACGTACTTTCAGTAAAATGTCATGCCAACAACTTCAAAAGGGAACCCATGATCTGACAATCAGTGCCAGGAAACTCATGCTCTGTTCCTACTCATACTACAGTGTACAGCCATAGGTGTTAAGACATAAAGACCATGTGAGAAAATATTAAAAACCAAAAGAAATCTATGATGGGGTTAAGCACCTACCCCCAAGTATCCAAGCCACAGCACTTAAGCATTTGAAAATTCCTGTGTGAAAGGCACTGGTAATAAGCACCTTGCTTTTTCCCCTTTGACAACCTTTCACTCTAAAGCTCCCAGTAGTTACTGTCCAATCATTTAATCATTCCATCATTATGGCATTTGTATCTATTAAACAGGCAATCAAGGGCATGGAACTAGGCCCTGCTACATTATGCTAAACCTATGGTGTGCTATAGTGACTAGTCAACAAGCTAAAGCATTTTTCCTTTCCCTATACCTTATATTAACATAAATAACATGAAAAAGCTTAAATATAACTTCTGAAAGGCTCTTTTTCAGTAGAGCAACAGGAGAACATTTTCCTAAACAAACTCTGTTAAGCTTTGTCTTAAAAAAGAAATACGAATTGCTGGGGATTGCTCTCCCTCCCCCCAATATTCTCAGACACAAAAATTGGGATTTTAGTCTAAAACAATGTCTTAACAGCTCAAACACACTGGGGTTGATCTCAGATACTTGCAAGACATACATAATAGTTAAGTTATAAATCCCCTGGAATTACAAAGAAATCTGTAAGGAAGGTACTATCTAGCAACTGTGCTTTTATAAATATGTTGATATTAAAAGATGGAACAACACTGTGTATTATTTTCAGAGTGTCATTCCATAGCTGCATAGTTAAAAATATCTATTTTCATCACCATTTCTGAGAAACACTTTATACACGCAGTGCAAAGACTGTTTCAAAAAGCAACAACATCTTCTTCCTGCTTTCCAGTAGCCTACTTGAAAAGTCTGGTTCTAAGCCCTTGTAAAAGACAACTTTCCCCTGTAAGACAGGGACAGAGATGGACAATCACCTCAGGGTACATCATAAGCTGGAAACTACATCAGAAGCTGCTGAACCAAGAGTGAGTAGTATCATTCCTTATGATTTTATTCTCACCGTGAGGACTGAAATATTGTTTTTGTGGGTTTGTGGGGGGGTTTGTTGTTTGTTGGGGTTTTTTTCTCTTTTTTAGCATATCTCAACTCTGAAAGTTCTCACAGCATTTTATGTGCAGGCAATATAACTTGATAAAACTTAATGAGAAGAAATGCAGCATAGAAAAATTCATGCCTTAGACAAGGTCAAGAGAAAAATAACAAAGCCTGGATAAATCAAGAATTCACACAGCCTGGTTCCCCTCTCCAGTCAGCAGAAACTGTTGATTGATAGGGTATGATGAAGATAGATCTAGATACTTTACTCTTCCATTAATTAGGAATATCAATTACTGAGCAGAGTACGCTCTTTTCTGATGAAGTAAAATGACCATTCTACTGAAAACCAGTCTCATCAGCTCAACAGAGATACTTCAGACAAACTAAACTAAAAGGTCAACCAAGGACAACTATTAAACTTAAATTGTAAAAACACTTGCGTGTGCCTGGCCATGTGCACACGCTGTATAGTTTCATCTTTACAGAGAAAGAGACCCCTGTACCTGAAATAGAATACTAACTGGTAACACAAGCGCCCTAACAGTTAACAAATTTAGACCAGTATCCTGCAAGCAAATGTGTAACTGTCTTCAATATGTGATCAAAACTGCATACATGTACAAGTGATCGCAGATTTTGTGTTTAACAAATATTTTTATCACAAGAGGTCTGTGAAAGATCAGCAAGGCTACATTTCCAACAACAGCAATTCTTATGCACTGGTCCAATAATGTCCGGTGTTTTAAAGGGGCACACATATTTGGATTTTATACCCATCTAATACTTGTGCAGTACATGACAGACCATGATGCTTTGATTCATGCTGGTGAGCATGATCCTTCATGCAACATATTTAGCCATTTGCTGAAGACCCCAACTGGCAGAGAATTTAATTTTCTGGCCGTTCAGCAACTCAATACCTGCAGAAAATAGCTAAAATAGATTTCAAGCAAGTTACTATATAGAGATATCGACATGCATGTAACACAAAAAATGGCATTTTGAGGCCAGCTTAGGCTTACATATATACTATTGCCTTTATAGGCAATTACATTATTTTATTTTCTTTGTTTAAATAAAACTCATTAGAATTCTCTTTACCAAAGCATATGGAGAAGACAGCCAGCTACTTTATACAAAGCTCAGTTAAACATTGAGTAGTTTTACAGCTACCTCTTTCAAATGTACCTAATATTTATTTGCCATTCATTTACTAAACAGCATGCAGGAAATTCAGCTGAATTACACTTTCTTATAATACAAGAAGCTATACCTTTAGTTTCTGAAAGTTTCTCTACTACCAGCAGAACATTTGGCCAACCTTCATCTAAGCTCTACTGAACATCTGTTGCATTACATGTATTTTGTTGGGCCTAAAGTCTGCTTAAAAGCAACTAAGAAAGACATTTGTGAAACAGGCAAACTGAAGGCACCACAAGCCTGCTACACAGGCTTATCCCTCACCTCCTCCCTCCAGCTATCACCTTTTCTCTGAGTCAAAAACTAGAACACCCTTTTATTCAAAATGTCTAAGTCTCATAGCTGTGTCTCATCAATAAAGAAAAGTTTTCATCTGCCAGATGGAACAAAAATACAGCCTTCTTCCAAAACTGAAACCTGTGGAACTAGGACCTGCTGGTTTTGTTATATCCCAGTGTGACACATCAATACAGTCTATGCAGATAGCATACCTGGGTTGGGAACCCAGTCTTCCCCCATCTTTCAGACACCTGTCGATACTACACCCAGAACGCACACCTACCTTGGCAGAGCCGCTGATGAACCCGGAGACCAAAGGATTTGTACAAACATCAAATAACACCACGCTATCGGATTTGCTTCCCAACTCAGACCAGGCCACTCTTACGCTAATAGGCTGCTCTGCTTATAAAGCGATGGGGTCCTGGTGCCTCCTTTCCCAGAGGCAAATTACTACCTTTCATATTCACAGCCTACCCTTAGATAGTCCCAGGCAGGAATGGGTCCAGCCTCTGAGCCACCGGGGATCTGCACCATCGACAATTTTAAACATCCCTCTACAGATTACCCTTTCCCCGACTGAGCAAGAAGACAATGGAAGTAATTTGTTACCCACAGGAACGGCAACGGGGGACTCCTTCCCAACGCCGACCGCTTTCTGGCGCTTACCCCCTCCCCTGAGCAGCCCCGCCCGGTACGGCATGGCCTGGCCTGGCCCCGGCTGGAGGCCCCACTGCCATGTGCCGGGGACAATGCGAGCCGAGTGGCCGGGCCCAGCCTGCAGCCGTCGTGACTCCAGGCCGGGCCCGGCGGCGGGAAGGGGCAGAGGGCGCGGGAAAACGGGGCTCGGGGACAAGGGTGGGGTGGCGTGGCGTCTGTGGAACCCCACTCCCGCCGCTCCCTCAACCCCGTCTCCCCGGCGCCCTCACCCCTTCCCGCCGGCCCTGCCTGGCTTTCTCCTCACACAGGCCTGCCACGACCCCGCCGTCCACGCCGGTCCCCTCTTCCACGCACACACACCCCGCTTCCCGGTATCGCAGCGGCCCTGGCCCCGGGCCCAGGCCCCGCCGGCCCCCTCACCTCGTTAAGCTGCCGTTCGGCAGCTTCCCGCAGGGCCGGATCCATGGTACCCCGCAGGGCCTCGATGATGGTGTTGGGGTCCATGGCGGCGAGGGAAAGAGGAGGAGGCGGAGAGCAGGGGCCGGAGCCGGGGCCGCGCCACTCCGTGCGCACATGGACCCGCCGCCTCACAGCGGCCGCCGGCGCGAAAGGAAGACGGAGCGGCAAAGGCCCGGATAGAGCTGCCCCGCGTCGACGACAGGGGGCGCCGCTGCTTCCGCCGCCCGCGGCACGCCTCCACGCCGCACAGAACCACGGGATAGGTAGTCTAAGGGCCGCCACCGCGCGCCCTGCCAAACTGAGGCGGTGGGCGGTGTGCTGGCGCGAAGGGAGGCAGCGCCTTTGCTCCCTCACGCTGAGGGGAGGGCAGGGACCGGGGTCGTCGCTGCGTTCACTTGCCGGAAAGAAACTGGCCCTGGCCCGCCACCGCGGGGAGCAGCGGCGGCCTGCGGAGAGGGCGGGGAGGCGGCCTCGGCCAGGCGGTAGGCGCTGCTGGGGGCTGGGCAGGGCGCCTCTGAGGGCGGGGAGCGCTGGCACATGCTCTGCCTTGAGCTCCTCTGCTCTGAGCTCCTCGGCCGCGTCAGGATTGAGATCGTTGTTTTATGGAAAGTGCCTCTTTTTCTCACGCACGCTTCCCGATTTCGGAGCGACTTGGATGGTTGGTGAGGAAGGAGGGATGCGTTCGTGGAGGAATGGGCGTTTCTAAAGGCACTTGCTTTATAATGGGCACAGGACGCAAGCAGTGCTCAAGTACTTGGGGAAAATACAGTGTTTCGTTCTGCTAGTTTTAGTTCCAAAAGTCAGAAAAAAAAAAAGGCAAACAAAAAACCTCTCGAGGATGTGTCAGAAATTTGTCAGAAAACGAATATAACCAGAGCTGTCATTTCCGGAGGGGCTGGCTCAGTCACAGAGTCAGAATTGGAGTGCTGAAGTTGGTCCTTCTAAGTCACTTCTGCAGGCTTTATCTTGCAAGCATGGAGTCACTGAGGGAATTTGACTTGGATGACTAATAACAATAAAATAACCACTGCTACTTACAAGTTAGGTGCATAGTGATTTGTAAAATTTAATTGGTGTCCAGAGTTACTCGCCGTCATTTCTTCATTTGGGGGTGACATGCACTGAGGTAATGAAGACACATTAACAAAGAAACTGCGTATCAAATAGAAAAGCAGAAACGCAATTGATACAGAAAAACACATAAATTTAAAGTGAGACAATTTAGAAAATTGATGGAGGACTCTTTACTAGTTAAGCTAAATGATTTCAGGAAATGCCACATTACAACTTGATTCCCTTTACCACCGCCCTGCTGTGTTGAAGGTCTTGCAAATGTTTCCTTTACATGGAGTTAGCATGAACCACGGGCCATTCCCAACATGTAACCTGGGTGGACCCAGCTTGGTTTTGAAGGACATCCTCTCTCACTTGGCCATCATCCCATGAGAATGGCCCAAGGCAGTACCATCTCAGCTGGCTCCATCTGCACTGCTCAGGTTTCTAGAGTGTCTTTTCATGTATAAAACAGCTTAACAGACTTGCTTTTGTATAGAAATTTTCCAAATTAGTAACTTTCCACAATTGTTGCTGGACTAAAAACCAGATTTATCAATTTCTATTGCTACTGCTCTGTTGGGGGGTTTTGGAGGTTTGGCGCTTTTTTTTTTTTTTATAAGGCTAAAACTTGTGATTTACAGTACATATCTATTATTATTACTACTACAAGTATGAAAATGAGTGTCTCATAAGTCTAAACAGTGAGGCTGGCTTTGTGAATAAGCCCAGGAGACACACAGACCCAGACGACCCAAGCAACAACATGGCATAGTGTCAGGACATGATGTCATAGGATGTTCTTCTATAAATTGCTCAGATGTGCAGTCATGCTCCAGTTCTAGATGTTGCCCAAAATGTAAAAAAAGGTGGAATACTGTAGATCCAGTACCATTAAAAAATGCTACAACAAAGTGATTTCCATGCTTTTGAGTCACAGCACAGATAACAAGATCAAATCTCAGTGCTCTCTGTATCCAAGGAGCAAAGCAATAATGCCAGAGAGAATGTAAATGCTAAGCTGATCCAACAACATATGAAACAGGATAGATCTTCCCTAAAAAGAAAAATAAGTACTTCAAAGGACAAAGGGCTCATGATGTGCTGGTTATACATAATACTCTTTGTCAGGTACACAGGTGCAAATACTGCTAAGAAAAGCACACGGGATGCAAAGCATTGTCAGCAGAGGTTCTGTGGCTGGAGAAGCCTATTGCCAGAGCTGTTACCACCTGTATACAAAAGCGAGGAGGACAAAAAGTTATGCAGAAGAATGTGTAAGCAATTGTCCAGAGTCTGAGTACTCTGAAAATAAAACATCGTATGTTAAGGAATGTTTGCATTCACAAGGATGTTTGCATTTGCATTTTTTCCCAGAGGTAATAACAATAGCTAACCTAACAGCAGGATTTATTCTGTAAGAGATTCACAGAAAATAATACATACAAGATTCAGTCAAGATGGACATTTCATGTAGACTGGACATCAGCTTTAAGAAGAAACATGCATGAAGTTAAAAAAGAATTTATCACAAATTTGAGCAATTTGTTGATGGTTTACATTTGCCACAAGTAGTTTAGTGTTGAAAAGGGAGTTGGAATAGTAAAGATCAAAGAAAACAGGCGCATTCGCGCTTTGGAGCATTTAACAGATGACAACTGACATCTAAGTACAAGCAGCGGTGAGCTTTGGTGAGCTTCTTGAACACTGAAATTTTGTTGGGATTAAAGAAATATACCCACTTCTGTTAGATACTTTCTTTGAACAGTAGTAGCAGGACAAAAGAGACATATTCTAGCCACCACAGCATAGCAATTAGAGAGAACTTTGCCCAAAACTGATTAGCAAAGGAGGCAAAAAATGGCCTACCAAAGTATAAATAAATAGCTTGCAAGATGCAGCAGGTGAGTTGATATAAAAATTTATTTTTTAAGCCAAATTTGAAATCACAAGAGTTAATGCTGGAGAGAAATGTGTCCCTTAGCCAGAAAAGCCTCATCAAATTCTTGGTCTCAGAGCAGGAAAAAATGTATACATGCTGCAGACATAAGCTGCTCAATAATGTTCTCTGCTACATTCTATATGAATACTTGTAGACAACCTCAGGCCGCTGTGGGAGACCTGAGCTTCTCAAATTATCTCATAAAAGGCAGATGTGGCATTGCGCAGGCCCCAAACAGGGGATACAGATCTGCTGCAATTACTCCTGAAGATAAACATGCTCTCACAGACTGTTTTGGGTTTAGCACTTATGTACACTTCCCTGGAAAGCTGGAGCAATAACAAAGACAGTATTTGTCAGCTTTAATAAAGTAATATACTCCCTTGGAGCTGACTGCACAGCACTGCTTAGCATGTATGACTTCCTGGGGTACCATTCTCTTTACAGTAAATGAAAAGCTAAAAGCCAAAAATTGTGTATAAAGGGAGCACAGCTATCAGAGATCCTCCTCGAGCCCTGTCTGGATCTTTCTAATAAATTTTGATGCTATCTACGTATTACAACAACAACAAAAAAGTAACTGATAAACACTGCTATCAGCTCTTCTGTGCCAGAACACATTTGAAAGCAGCCAAATTGACTCCAGCTACACAAAAACAGTGTATTCCTGCAATGACAGCCTTCAAAATACCAACCCAGGATTGGAAAATACTTGAATGTGAAGGTACCTACCAATCCTGCACATCAAAGGGAGTTTGGACATGGAATGAGTGGATGAATCATCAGTGCCCAACGCTATTCTGGAGCTACTTCTGCTCAATCAAAGGTGACAATAGGAAGAAAAAAGTATGCACAGAAATATTGTGCCAATATGCAAAGTTTGCAAATAATTAATCTAAAAAAGCTTAAATGGGATTCAGACATGAAACCACAAAACGAAATTATAGTTGACGTGTTTTGATGTAAAATTGTCAAACAGAGGTGATCAATTGTTTGAGGAATTCTCTATTTTGGCTGGGAAAATGGTACAGAATATACAGACTTCTTTGCTTTAAAATGTCACAGAAGGCTATAATATAACCCTGAGGACACATTGGAGGGGTTAAGAACTGGCTAAATTATAGTTCTCTGTAAAAACGTAGTAAGAGCAGCTATTTAAGGGACCAGTTTCTGTTGGAGTTCTGCCAATACCAGTAGCTGACTCTAGGCTATTTGATACTTTAAGCAGTTCTGAAATATAAAAATCACTGCTGATAATTACGAGGATGACATAAGATTATCAAAACAATCCTATATGGATGGGATTAATCTGGTAACCTGAACAACAAACAGAAAAGCACTTTAATGCAGCCAAATGTGAAGTTACATATTTAAGAACTGAAAATGCAGGCAGGTTTCTGTAGAGTGGGAAGATTGTTTGGGACACTGCAGGCATGCAGGTTGACATGAGTGCCCAGCAGGATGTTTTGGCAAGACTTTGACCAGTCTTTGAGTTGAAAACAGAGGTCTGGGAAGGGAGAGTTGGGAAGTGATTTGTCACTCGCGCTGGTGCTGGAGAGATAGATACTACATTACCAGAGAACAGCTCTAGCATTTACATTTTTAAGTATTTACAAACTGTATTGTATAAAATAGCCACAGAAATTATTTGGGATGAGACCTATTTGAAATGTCAGAGTTAAATTTAAGACAAAAGTTGTGAGGAATCCTGATTATTGAATGTCACTGCTGTAATGATGAGATAAAGCAAGAGATACAGTGGACAGCGTAAGGGAGTAAGGGATGTTTCTCATGGAGTCCCTGCTCTGAGGCTGGCTGTAGCAGAGAGAGCAGGGTGCTGTAGCGTGCATGGCCTGTGGTTGCGCAGCTCCTTTTAACCCCCTGCAGTCCACTGGGAGCTGGCTTCACCACTAAAGGGAACTTCGGTGAAGTTTTGTTCAGAGTGGATATAAAGAAGCCACTGAGCTTCTTGATGCAGCCAGGAGCTCAGTAGTTGCTCCACCCTGTCAAAAAAAATAAAGCATAAGCCACCCCCACCCCCTCCAGCCAGATGGCAAAGCTTGTGCAGATGCTAAACCCCACATTCAAACAGGGTTCCCAGGGGACAGAGGCTGAAAAAAAGATTTGCTTGGAAGCTGGTGGAAGTGTGTGTGAGTAACAGCCGGAGTAAAAATGCTGAGATGAAGCAGAAAAGAAACAGTCACCGTAATAAAGCCAATGATATTAAGGTCCTGAGTAACTGCCAAGGAGCTAGAGCTTTTACAGAGCTTTTATAGAGCTTTCAGACTAATGGTTTATAAAAAAAGCCACCCAAAACTAAAAACCAAAAAACCCCAAGCAACAAAACAATGAACAAACCCCTCTGATGTATGGTGCTTACGAGTTCAGAAAAACTGGAGTTCTAACTTTTTTCAAATTTTTATAAACATTTCTTCAAAGGTGCAGGACTCCCTCATCGATTCCTTCTGTTAACAGTTAAGTCTGGGCAGCAAGCTGGGAATGAATGGTGACAGTATCTCCTCAAGAAGAAAATACTGGTACCAAACAACTGTTGAGTGAAGGAAGATGCAACAGGATCAAATGTCTGAGTGATGAAAATAGAGAAGCACTGAAACAAACTCATAGCAGTAATCAGTACTCTGTCTCTCAATGTCTTCTGACTAGGACTAGATGCTGTTCTGGAAGGTATGTTTTAGTAAAAACACAAGCTGTGCTTCAGTCAAACTAGTAAAATTAGTGCTTTAATAAAAAGTATATGCAGTAAAGCTTGAATTGCTAGTCCTATACTGGATGTTGGACTAGATGATGTGATCATAAACTGCACTGTGGTTTGGGGGTTGCTGTTCATTTTCAAGGTGGACGTGTCTGCTCCTGAAGGCTCTGTTTCCACTACATGGAACTCCAGCTAACCCAGCCCAGAACCTGCTTCAGGCTCTGTGTGACAGGCTATGGAGCAGTAGCTGTAGCTGCAGCAGTTTTACCTTCTCCTCCCCCATGCGCTGTTTTCCAGCCTGTATTTTTCTATTTGCATGTGTGTCTATGCTTTTGGCTTTCCCTTACCGCAATACAGAGTCCTCTCCAGCTTGGTAACTCTGCGTCTGCCAAACTATGTAAAATTGTACTTCACTTCACACAGAGAAAATGGAATAGCAAGAGGCAGTTTCAAGTAAGGCTCAGTGGCACGTAGGTACAGACAATGAATGTCGGACACTAGAAAATGGTGAATTCTGTGCACAAAGACAGTGAATTTCATGGCCTTTAGGGAAAATGCCAGACTTACAGAGATGCAGAATGGCAGATCTGTGACACCCTGGAGAGATAAGCAGGAGATTGTAACAGGTACTTGCAGCACTAAGATGGCACTAAAAGTTTATGCTCTTCATGTTTTTAATTCAGTTGCACAACCGCAGAAGTTACAAATGCATTGACTGGAATGTGCTATGCTATGTGAAGTAAAAACTCATGCCGAAGATAATGGATTTGTGGCAAGTGTATACAACATGTTCTCAGAATAATGACTGTGCTTACTGTTCTCCAAGAATGTTTTGTCTTTATATGCATTATGGGCATGTTTTTACTGTATTTTTTGCAAGGAAGCAAGCATGTCCTTTCCTTACTGTTCCTTAAGAACAGTAAAATAAGTCTCAAGCTCATCTTATTTTTCATGATTGTTCCTAAGAGGGACACCTGTGGATCAAATGTAATATGGACTTCAAACTTTGAGGAAGCAAATTTATAGAAAATCTTAAGTATAAGGGATGTTCATTCATGACTCAGTAGTGTTCCAGCAGATGCTGGTTTTTAAAACACAAGCTTTCTAATACTGTTTTCACAACCAAGATGCAGCAATAAACTGAAATTGTTCAGAAATAGCTGTGTGTTCAAGGTGGGGAACAGGCAAAAATTTCTGAAACTGCTAAGAGTGAAGAAGTAAGTTTAAGCTATAACTTCAGTTGTATTATTAAACATGAGTTCAAGTGAGGCTTGTGCAAGCTATATGTACATCTATCAAAGTACATTTCTTTCTGTTTAATGAGGCAGTTCAAGTTAGTCCTGTTTGGAATAATTTTAGTATTTATAATCATATCCTGTTTCCATTTAAATTGATTAAATAGCAATGTACAGTAGAACAGGACTAGAATTTTATTAGATTAAAAATTCACTACAAATAAATTCTCAGCACAAATGAAAGCTTTTCATTTGCAAGGAACTACATACATGCGTTAAGAATTCTAGTAATCTAGTAACATAGCATTCAGTTGATTAACTCATTCCAGTCTGTACAGTTCTAGGCAACTGTCTCCATAACCCACCTGTGTTCAGGAAGAGTGCCAGCATGGCTCCCCAGCAGCAGCCCTAATTGCCTATGAAGCATTTGGGAGGCCCCGCAGCCAGGGAGGTTATAAGGCAGTCAGCGATGGGCCAGGCTGTGGTTAGGAGCTGCTGGTGTGCTCAGGGCTGCCCACACCCTTGCCCATCAGTTCCTAATGCTACTGTGAGGTGACACAACACAACTTGTAAAATATATTTTTTTGTTGTAAAACCAGATTATTTCCTTCTTTTATTTGTATTTTAGATGCTATCTGATTAGCACTTTTAGTAGGTGGCTCACAGTGTTTATTATTTGCAAGTCATTACAATTTAGTATTGCTGTCCAAATGGGATAAATATGTTTTCTACTAGGTTATACTGTTTAAACACTGGTATTTTCTTATTTAACAGAAGTGGTTATAATGCTGAAGAGTAAACACAGGACCCCTTCCGACCTGTATATAAATTCCTAAAGAAATAGAGATATTAAAACAAGCAATGAAATTGCTATTTTTTAACTTTATACTCTACCTATGGGCACTTGTATGTATTTCTTGATGATTGTTGGTGTACCACTGTTTATATGGAATACAGGGTGGTTGAGCTGGGGTGTGTGAGTACTACAGCTGGGTATCGTACAAACACATAGGACACAGCGTTATCTTAGTTAGCTTCTGCATACGCAGCAGCCCAGGCATATTAGCATTATCTTTGACTGAAGCTGGCTGAGTTAGTACAGAGCTGGCTCAGAAATACATACTCCTGTGGCTTCCAG
Source organism: Psittacus erithacus (assembly GCA_009867235.2). Lineage (NCBI taxonomy): Eukaryota > Metazoa > Chordata > Aves > Psittaciformes > Psittacidae > Psittacus > Psittacus erithacus. Next base: position 10,977 of record WYDI02029134.1, on the reverse strand, counting down.
GCTCTTGGTAACCAACAACTAAATTAAAATTAGCTCTGTTAGCCTGATCTGTGGGACAAATGCACCTCATGATTGCTGCATGCTAATTCCAGTAGCTGCAACTGCAAGGCAGGGAATGTGTGTGGAAATGAGAAACTTATTGCCAGTGCCCATGTCTTTGGCTGAACAAGACTGTGTCTTTTATGTGTGTTTTGTGAAGTAACAAAGTAGAAAACACTTGTTCCTTATTTCACCTTTTGAAGGCACCTGAATGAAGCATGAAGAGCAACACCATGTTCTTGGGGTAACAGAGAGATGTGTCAGCTTTCTCCCTGGGCTCTCATACACCTTGGTTCCTGCTTGCCAGAGTTCTGCTGTTCTACTCCTAGCCTTTACTGAGCAGGATTCCGTGCTTCAGAATGTGAAATGAATTTTCATTCAAGTTTCTGCTGGGTTGACAAGATAAAATGATTAATTGCTACAGCTAAATCAAGCTGAAAGTTTATTGAAGAGTTTGCATGAAACTGTGTCACCAGTACAGCAAGTAATTCCACACAAAAACACAAATATGCTGGTTCAGCTGTAGTAAGGACTACCACAGAATGATGGCATACCAGCTTTTTTTAGTTCTTATAAAACCCCTTATCAGTCTTCTTGTGGATTCCTTTTATTTTATCTGTACTAGCCTTGCTTATTTAGAAATTACTGCATCTTATTAATAATGTCTTACCCAGGCGTCTGACATTTCTGAAGTCATTGGCTTTAAACTATTTTGTTGCAGAAAGCAGACCAAAAAGATGATCCTGTAGTCTGTTCACAGACAAATGAACTAGTATTGTTTACAGTACAAAACGTGCACATTTCCTTATCACAGATATTTGTAGGTCTGGATTTCTGCATTCAGCAAACCTATTTGACAGAAAACTTGTCAAATACTGAGTGCATAATGTTCAAGGTTGAAACCAAGAGGTTTCCTTCACAGAACTGCCTTAGGTGAAAACAGCCTATCCTTATCAGACTGTCCCCATTTAATCTGTAATCCTGATTATGAAATGACTCTGTGAAGCTTACGTATTTTGATAATAAAATGTGAATCCATGCTGACTAGTCCTACCTTCTTGTCTTCCATGTGCTCAGAGAGATGGCTTCCAGATGAGCTGTTCTATCACCTATCCAGGGATTGAGGTGCGGCTGACTGGCCTGTAGCTCCCAGGGTCCTCCTTGCCCTTTTTAAAGACTGGGGTGACATTTGCTTTCTTCCAGGCCTCTGGCACATTTCCTGATTGCCATGATCTTTCAAAGGTCATAAAGAGTGGTCAAGCAATGACGTCTGCCAGCTCTCACAGCTCTTGTGGGTGCATCCTGTCAGGGCCCATGGACTTGTGGATATCGAGTTTGTCTAATGGATACTTAATCCAATCCTCCTCAATCAAGGGAAAGACTTCTTTTCTCCAGACTTTCTCCCTGGTCTCCTGGTCAGAAATTCCTGAAGGCTGTCCTTGGCATTGAAGATAAGAAGGCATTCAGTATCTCTGCCTTCTCTGTGTCCTCTATCACCAGGGTCCCTGCTCCCTTCAGTAATGGGCCCACATTTTCCCTAGTTTTCCTCCTATTACTGATGTATTTAAAGAAGCCCTTCTTCTTGTTCTGCAGTTTGCCACTGCATAATACTGCTCTAATGATGACCTGAATATATTTCTTAAAAACTATCATCTGTATGGCTGTATCTAGCAAGGGTGAAAGGGTTTGTTCCTTGTGGATTGGTTATTGGCCTGCTCATTATGAATGGTTACTTTCTGGGAGAACTTAGACCTTAGAGGCTAGATCAGGATGAAATACTAGGCACTCTCACTGGAGACATTTTGTATCTTACAGAAAAAGCAAACCAGAAGAAAATATGGCATGACATTTGCACATACTCTGATTAGACCATGCATTCTTAGATCATGAATTGTGAAACACATTGTAACAGGAAAAAAGTTTCAGCCAATTAACTTTTGCCCTGCTAATCTAAAATGCAATTCATGCAATTTATCTGAAGGTTGCTTGGACTCCCTACAATATAGGGAATATTTAAAAGTTCTAAACTTTGTCATTGGAAGTTTCGCTCTTTTTTTTCTTTTCTTTTTTTTTTTTTTTAAGTAATGATGGGGTTTCCTATTTTTCTTTCTTTTTTATCCTTATTTCTTCTACAATCTGTTTTGCACTCACATATTACCTGAGCACACTTCTCCATTTTCCTTTCCTATTAAAATTGTTGTTCCAAATTTTCCTCCCAAATCATGAGTGTAACCACTATGTAATTTTTTCCCAAATTTTTCTGTTTGATCTCCATTTCCAAAGATGCCAAATTCTTCCTCTCTTCCTCATCTAAGACAGAAGAAAATTTCAATCAAAGTAGAAACTCTGACCTCCTATTAGTATCTTCTGAGAACCTTTCAGCAACACCTGGAGATAAAGCAAAGGATCAACCAGCCGGCAGTTCTTCTGCCTGCAGGTTAACCAGCAGTTCATTGATGACTGTAAATAACTGCTGGTCAGGCTTTTAAATCTGAAAATTGTTAATTCTGATAAGCAAGAAGCATTCATTTAGCTTTTTTAATCTTCATTCAGGTTTCCAGTGCAAATTAGGAAAAACTGCAAAACTAAGCTTTCAGGTACTTGACTGTAATGTTTCCTGCACTACTTCCATACAGCAGGTCTTTGCAATGAAAACAACTATCTCTCAGAGCATGAGCAGTGAATGGCTTTAAGCATCCCAACCTGCTGCGATTTGTGGGTACACTGATGATGAGAATAGATTCAGAAGCAACACTAAAAGCAGCAGAACTTCAAACTGATGATTTCATAATGGTCGGAAGAAGGATGAGTAAAGTAGTGCCTCTGTCACTTATAACACCACCCAGTGTGGTGTATAAGGCCTGTGTCATATGACAGGCTGCTTCTGCCATCAGATCAGAACTGTGTTTCCCCCGTGTGACATAATATTATTTACCAAGTTATATAGGTAGCAGAGAAATGTATTGTGGGAACATAAAACCCTATGAATGCAGTCATACGACATAGTGCTATACTGAGGCATTCTGCGCTGAATTTCAGAGAAGCTGAAGTTAGAAGTCAGATACTCAGCACTTCTGAAAAGCTCTGTCTTTATAATTTCCCCTTTGCCAGTCATTGTTATCATAATCTGGATCACATTGATTAAAGTCATTTTGTTATTCAGGTAATTAGTTAGAAGACATGCAAATCCTTCCTAACATGAAGTAAGTGTTAATTCTATCATTTTTTGGTCTGTTTTCCAAAACTATGTGCCTGTATTCCTGATTTGCTCCTCCTTTTCCAAGCCAAACGCATTTACCACTTAACATGAATGGATGATTAAAACTGCACTCAGAGCACAGTGTGGAAGATGATCACTGATTATTTAACCATTTGACTCTGCAATACCATTAGGCAATTGGCTGTTGACATACCCTTTCTGCTGGTAACCCAGTTCAGGTAACCAAGTAGTGTGTTGTGTAAAGACCACATTCCAAGACAGCTGTAGAGTAAATGAGGAAGTTGGACTGTTTTTTGTTCAGATCTCAACATGGTTTCATTTTTTTTATCTTTCACCATATTTACTCTCTGCTTTGCATCTTATTAGTTTCAGTTATTTTTTATAAGCATATTTTCTCCTCTAACTTCTTTCTTAGTGTTAGGGGACTGACCTAGAACCTTAATTCAGGGCAAATTAGAATAAAAGAAAGCTTTATGATAGCATAACCCACTTAGCCTGCTTGAGTAAGAAACCAAAATGCAGGAAGGAAATGTCAATAGGCAGTTACAATTATCTGACTCCTTGTCTACTTTTTAAGAACCTGGCAGCAAAAGGAGATCACTCAGGCCTTGGCAAGTTCCAGCGTGTGTTCCACTTGGGACTTTGTGACAATAGGGTGAAAAGCAGCTTAAAAACACCTGATTGCACTCTGCAGCATTAACTTATGTCACTGCACCAGCAGATTAGACGCTGTGAAAGCTACACACCGAAGTATGTGTCCAATACTGGGAGGTGACCTGAAGCTGGCTGTCCAGACCAACAATCTTTGTGAGTTACCTTCATGAAAACCCCAGGCTTTCCAGATAAGGCATATTACAGGCCCATATGGCTGGATACTGCAATGTAGTTAGACCAGGAACAGTCACACAGCCCACAGAAGGGTGACAGTATATGATGGGGTTGTGATGGGGTTGAGAGTGGATAGAACAAGCCACAGACACAAACTGTCTAAATGGGCACTGCAAGTCTCCAGTTCTGTTTTTTTCTGCCAGTACACCATTCCCAGTGTTGCTTTTAGACAACTTTGTGGCCATACAGGAAAGCAGGTCAGGAACTAGTCCAACAAAGAATAAACCAGCAAAAGCAAACACAGCAACAGTATTATTCAGTGAGATCAAAGGTCCCTGCTAAGGCTCCCTATTCATGCCCTCCCTCTTGAATTTGTGTGCCCAACAACAAGAATCAAAAGACAGAAACTTCTGCCAACACCCCGCCATATATCCTATGCCTCAGCTTAACTGAGCTGAAACTCCAATTCCACACTTGTAGAGGCAGAATCTGTAAGAACAACCTGAAAACATTTTAATAGCGTCTAAAAAGAAATTAAAATACATCTTTGATCAGATTAAAGATCGTGTTTTTATCAGCATGGAATAACTTAGATGTGGAAACTTTTGCCCTTCAGATAGGAATGTCCAGCTATTTCATTGTTCCTTCTCCTCCCTCCTTCAAGGAATCCTTGAAGGGACATATTCTTCCTTACAAGGAATATTGGAATTTTCAGCTATGTTGGTATAAGCTTTACTGCAGACAGGGTATAACTTTGATTGTTAAAATTAATCCTAACCTAGCATTAAATATGAACCGTGCCTAGTGGGTGTATCCTAGAACAAGGGCATGTACATTCACTGCATGGAAATATACAAATGTGATAGTTATCACAAGTAATAAACACCAGATTATAAGTACCTCAGCTGCAGCCAAGTGCAGCATGGCTGAAGTATTGTGCAGCTGCTTTTGAGTCAAGAAAGGACTCTCCTTGCCACTCCGCATACTAGCTCTCCTTTGGGGCTGCCTCTCTTTCTCTGAGCTGTGGACTGCTGCTCATGTTGGCCACCCCTACACTGCTGTGGTCAATGATGTATGGGTTGTGCTGGGCTTCACAGGAGTCTGCAGGGGGATCTGAGGGAGATAATAAGCAACAATAAGGTGCCAGGAAAATTTTCTTGTTTTCAAAATATTTTTACTTCCCTTGCTACCCCTCTCAAGGAGCTGACATTGGCTGAACTCTTCAATGTATTTTCTGCCTCAGCCCATTTCCATAACTCAGACGCTGAAGGCTGTGGGGATAAGGCAGCTGATAGTCTGAGGTGGAGTTGTTCAGCTGTCTTCCTGCCACAAACACTAAGTTACTTCTGTCAGGAGGACACTCAAGATTCCCTGTTCCCTGTAATGAAAACTCCTTCTTTTCCAAACACTTTTAATAAAAGCTTTGACTTTTTATAATTAGTGCTTTCTGAGTCAGGAAAAAACCCTCAAGAATCAGAAGTAAGGCCTCTGAAGGTTGGTACTAGATTTAAGGAACCTGACAGAGCTTTCATGACCCTTAGTTGGGATGGCATAAGCTTATTCCAGGGCACATTTCACTCTTAATTTGCAGCAAGACAAAATAACCTTTAATTCCCCTTTTCTTGCATTCAAACGTAGGATATGAGTGGACTAACCAGAAAAGTTTCTTTCCCCATTTCATGCACACCATTGGCACATGCGATAGACAGAGGGAAAAAAAAAAAAGTAGCTGGCTATTTAAGGTGATCTGTGAACTATTAATCAGGAGCAAAAGCTGCATCAGAACTGAGAATCTGGCTTTTATTTTCACCTCTGGGGATGGAAATATGATAGCTATCTATTTTACTGTGTTTCTAATTAATTAAGCAGTAATGAAAATAGATACACACTATTAAAAATGTGCATTTTGTACATTTGTACATAAAACTGTGTACAGTGTATTGTTTTTCATAAATCAGACAATAGGAATTAAGAAATGAGCCTCCTATTAAAAAAATACCCGGAGAGAAATGAATCTGAACATTTATGATTCCCAAGTTCAGATTCAACTAATTTTAACGCTTACAAGTTTTGATCTCACTTGCTGTTTAATTAATTTTCCAGCTTCTGTCCTTGAGCACCGGCTTTTATAAATAAAAGCTTTCATTAGCTCTCCTGCTCCAAGACGTTTCTAATTCTTCATTCACACAAACAGTTATCTAGCTACAAATATGTGTTTATTTCTACTTATCTCACTTGTTGGTGACTTTTTTCTGTTCATTTTAATCAGTGCATTCCATCCTAACTTAACTTGCCTTCTGTGCAGATGCTTAATCACCAGTTAAATCCTCAAACTCTTTATCATAACTAATGAATGAATGAGCTCATCAAAACATGCAAACCCCATTCCTTGGAAAGGACATAGGTTTATTTGGTTTAAATCAGAATTCGGATAGAATGACAATAAAATTTAAATGTTAGATATTTGATTTCTGACAGATATTGCTTAGCTTACACAGTACTTGAACATTTTTAATTGTACTCCAGCAAAACCATACTTAGGAGGACTGGGGACAAGTGGGCTTTTTCAGAAACCCTGAACTCAGTTAAAGCTTGTTTATATGGGAACATTGCAACCATATAGCTAAATTAATGTAGATGTGCTTTAATTACATTGATACCAACTTCTCAGAATGACTTCCATATACCATATCATCATTAATCAAATTAAAGTTGGTTAAAAAAAAGGTAATAAAATCTCTTAAGGTGATGTGTACTTGTGATTAGTTTACCAATTACATCAGGATAGTTGTATATTTTATTTTGTCATGATTTTCTTCCCAAGTGATATAAATGGAGCTGAAGAAAGACCCTTCTGTAACATAACATCTGCACAACTCTGCTATACTGCAGATCTCCTGTAGTTACCTCAGAATGATGTATCACTCTTCTTTGCCAGCTTCTTTCCAGGCCTGTGCTCCAAGACCAAGGCCACTGGCTACCCTCCTTTCTGAACTGGTTCAGGCAGTGTACTTTCTCTTTCACAGAGATCACTGTTGTATTTGGAAAGTCACTGTCACCTCAGCATGCAACACCCAGCACCAACGCTGAGATAAGTCCGCACCATCACTGAACGGACTAAAAACCGACCATAGACAATATGCTAAGTGTTCATAACCATCAGGCTTTGTCTATCGCAATCCTAACCAGGCCAGGGAGGAAGTACCAGGAAGAAAGCATTTGTACAAAGTCTTGGAAAAAAGTGAGGAACAATGTGACCCATGATGCCCATCTCTGCACATGTTTCTGCTCAAACAGCGTTCCGGCTCTGTGATGGCTGACGAGGGGCACAAGCCATAAGCAGGCACTCTGATCCCAGTAGGTTGTTCAGCCAAATGTTACGACCTGGCCCTCCACCACATTCCTGGTAACTGTCTCTGGCAGGGAGGTCAGTTCTGCTGTCATATGCCTTTCAGGTTGTAAACAAGTTCTTTCTTCAAGCTACTGCCTCTCTCCTATGCCAGCAAAGCAGCTCTCTCTTCTGTGTAAAGCAAAATCAGCTGCTTTATTCTAAAGTTTAAACTGTTAGTTAGAACAGCATAATTTCTTGCCATAGTTCATAGAATAGTTAGGGTTGGAAAGGACCTTAAGATCACCTAGTTCCAACCCCCCTGCCATGGGTGGGGGCACCTCACACTAAACCATGCCACCCAAGGCTCTATCCAACCTTCAGATACTGGAAGCATCTGAAGGCCCTCTTCAGGTACTGGAAGGCTACTATGAGGTCTCCATGCAGTCTTCTCTTCTCCAGGATGAACAGCCCCAGCTTTCTCAGCCTGTCTTCATACAGGAGGTGCTCCAATCCCCTGATCATCCCTGTGGCCCTCCTCTGGACTTGTTCCAACAGTTCCATGTCCTTTTTGTGTTGAGGACACCAGAACTGTACACAATACTCCAAGTGAGGTCTCACGAGAGCAGAGTAGAGAGGCAGGATCACCTCCTTCGACCTGCTGGTCACACTCCTTTTGATGCAGCCCAGGATACGGTTGGTTTCTGGGCTGCAAGTGTGCACTGAAGCCGGCTCATGTTCAGTTTCTCATCCACCAACACCCCCAAGTCCTTCTCGGCAGGGCTGCTCTGAATCTCTTCTCTGCCCAACCTGGAGATGTGCCTGGGATTGCTCCAACCTGGGTGTAGGACCTTGCACCTGGCTTAGTCAAACTTCATAAGGTTGGCATCAGTTCATCTCCCCAGTGTGTCAAGGTCCCTCTGGATGGCATTCCTTCCCTCCAGCATATCCACCGAACCACACAGCTTGGTGTCATCGGTAAACTTGCTGAGGGCGCACTCAATCCCACTGACAAAGATGTTGAACAAGACCGGTCCCAACACTGATCCCTGAGGGGCACCACTCGTTACTGGTCTCCAGCTGGACATTGAGCTGTTGACCACAAGTCTTTGCATGCGGCCATCCAGCCAGTTCTTTATCCACGGAGTGGTCCATCTAACAAATTGATGTCTCTCCAATTTAGAGACAAGGATGTCGTGTCGGACAGTGTCGAATGCTTTGCACAAGTCCAGGTAGATGACGTCAACTGCTCTACCCCTGTTCATCAGTTCCATAGCCCCACCATAGAAGGCCACCAAATTGGTCAGGCAGGATTTCCCCTTAGTGAAGCCATGCTGGCTGTCACCAAGCACCTTGTAGTTTTTCATGTGCCTTAGCATGCCACACAGGAGAATCTGCTCCAAGATTTTGCCAGGCACAGAGGTGGGACTAACTGGTCTATAATTGCCCAGGCCATCCATTTTCCCCTTCTTGAAAATGAGGGTTATATTTCCCTTTTTCCAGTCATAGGGAACTTCACCTGACTGCCATGATTTTTCAAATATGATGGACAGATAGTTATAGATATGATGGACAGATAGACATAGTTTTACATAATAAACATATTAATGCAGTTTTCTTTGAGGTGATCAGACAGAGGACAGTAATAGGGGAAAGCAAGAGAAAAGGGTTCTAAATCTGATCATCTGAAGAAATTATCCATATAATTCACTTATTGATAAGTGCTCCTGGTTCTGGCAGTTTTCAGCTAGAAGCTCTCAGGCGTAGGATCACTCTCAAGTCTCCCTTCGTCCTCTTGCTGACAATTAGCATGACTCAGTCTACAAAGCACCAGTGTCAATGACTCAGCATGTGACATATCAGCCCATCCAGGCATGATTTAAAAAAGAAGACAATACAAGGTTTTGTGCTGTGAAAAGACAGCTTTTTCAATTTGATAGAAATAAAACATTCCATCCAACCACCCAGAGAAGGAAGTGACCACTTAGCTGCTGTCCTAGTAATTGTCAATGTATTTTGTTCCTTTTAGGCAGCTCAAAAAAGCATGTTTCCTTTTGGTTCACATATAATTTGAAAGAATTCATATTCTGAGTTTCAGGCATATTTAAGAAAAAAATAAATTCTTACAAAGCTTGTGGGCACTTGCCCCATTCAGTCTATAGGCTCTCCAGCTGGAGACCACAGCACTTCTATCATTCTTTCCCTGATGAACAAAGTATTGTGCAGCATGTGTTCCATATCAGGAGGGGCTTAGAAAGAAGCTCCAAGGACAGAGGAGATTTAATTTTGCTTACAAAGTTATACATTCTATATAGGGGTCACTTTATACATAAAGAGAGTAAATCTATTGTCAGTCAACAGCTGTCATTCTCAGGATGCTGCAGAATGAAGCTCTTTCTGGCAGTGCTGGTTTCAACCATGTGTCAGAAATTTGCTTGATCACTCACTGAGTTCCAGTTACCAAAGATCTTTCTCCTCTGAACACATAAGGGATGTGCATTTTGCATTCTTTGTTTTCTTCCTAGTAAATGACTCTAATTTAATGTTTCAAATAGAGGCTCTGAGTTATTTTATTTACAGAGTGAGTCCTAAGGAACATTACCCAGATATGTTCCTTTGTTTCCTGAGTGAATGCAGAGGTTCTGCTGATCTTTGTTAGATGTGGGCATTTTTGGAGGTGACTGTTCAGATTGTCAGCAGATACTAAACACTGCTGACAGTTTCAAAGTTTAGTGAAATAGCCAACACATTCACAACAGCATTCCCCTCCATGGGGAACCAAGAACAGCATAAAATAATCTAAGAGTCTTATGATAATCTAGTCTAAGAAATATCACTTATGCAGTATATTTCAACTTTAAAGTGACCTTGTTAATGAATCCTTAAATTTCACTCTGGCAGCAATTCATAAAGCTGGAGCTTTGTAACACTGAGTTGATTTAACATCTCTATTTTTAATGAGACATATACCATCACTAGGAGCTTACTGCAGAATCAGCTTTCTGGGAACCATCTGCAGGCCATGAGTTTGTATGAAATAGAACAAGAAACATGGAGCAAATTTTATTGTTGTAATTTATTTGTTTTATTTATTGCTCTAATTTGTTTGTTGTATGTCTTACAGTGGTGCCTTGGACAGTGGGAACTGTAGAGGATTTAGCAAGAGTAATATGTTGCCCAGTCTGTGCTATCAGATTACCTGCATTTGGGTAACGCAGAAGGGCTACAGAACACCAACAGGTTAACTAGAAGGCAGACATGCACTGAAGCAGGCTCTGCCTGACTCATTTGCTCTAAGTGATTACTGAGCAACAATACTCCAATGCCAGACTACTGGGATTCATGCCCCGCCACACAAACCACCACACCAACATGAGACATAGCCCTTGCAGCATTTAGAATCTATTCTACAGCTTTTAAATTCTGGTATATATTTTATTTATATCTTTCACTATGTGCTTTTTCTCTTCTATTTCAGGATGACTTGGTGTCATGGGTTCAGCAGTAGCAGTCATTTTTTCTCCTTCTTAGTGGCTGGTGCAGCACTGTGTTTCTAACTTTC
>WYDI02029133.1:0-25975 GCA_009867235.2 Psittacus erithacus | reverse complement strand
GGAGCCTTCTCTTGTCCAGGCTGCCCCAGCCCAGCTCTCTCAGCCTGGCTCCAGAGCAGAGCTGCTCCAGCCCTTGCGTCATCCATTGGACTAGCCCCAACAGCTCCATGTCCCTCTTGAGCTGCGCTTTAAACATTGTTTAAAACTCTTGCCCAAGCACTAGAAACTATTTCATCCCTAAAACTGTTGTCATTCCAGTGCAGGCACAAGATATGGCCACGAGACAATCACCTACTGGAACAAGTGCAGTGCCAGGATGCCCTGCATGGATGATGCCAGTTTTGGAAGCAGAGCATTGCCCAGCACAACAGCAGCACTGAGCCAGCTCCCACCACTGCTGTCAGAAGTGGAGGGAAATAAATTGAGAAGGAAACTTAGCTCGAGCACAAATTTACGTTGCTGTCAAAGAAGAGTGGCTGACAGCTATTTCTGGAACCTGGTCTCCATCATATTAATTCGACGTCTGGTTGAAGTTGTCTCATTTGCAGCAAATCTGGCCGGTAAATATTAACCTTGGGCTTTGTTGAAATTCTCCTTGCAGATATTACAAGGGATTGGATGGAAAAGATGAAGCAGAAAGAGACAACTTCACCGCAAATGTCAGGCAGATCCTCCCCATCACTGTTTCATTTACACAAAAGCTATTGCAATGCACCACAAAGTAAACGGCAGGAAGGGCCACAGCTCCTGCCAGGTGAAATACAGAGTAAAAAGACCTAAGTGCTGAGAAGCCTCCTGAAAACAAAATAGGGATGGGCAGATATCATCCACAGTGCAACAGGACCTCTCACTTGCCTGCTGGAAACAGGTTTTAGTGTTAAGACCAGAGCAAGCACAGGCCAGCATCTGGCTGCAGATATATATTAGCCAAACAAAGCAGCCCAAATGTATTTACCGTGACAGAACCTCTCCTCTTATTTGAGAGGAGATGTGAAACAGATGCTGAAGCCGCTCGGTCCCACCCTGGAGATGGCTGCATTTCAACCAGCCCCAAAATGATTCATCAGAAACCCAGGGAAGCCACTGGGCTTCTTCAGAGGAGTGGTGCCATAGAGGAAGATGGACAGTAAAAAGGCTCAGCTTTCTTGCAGCAGTCATTAGCAGTGCTGTAAATCCTATTAGTCTTTTCTCATCTCCTAATTTCAGTGTGAGGATACAAATGTTCTCTCAGCAGCAGGATGATTTCAGCACTTAAATCAGTTACAGGGACACCAGCTTTGTGATTTCGCTCCAACAGCTTCACCAGTTCAGTGGCAAATAAAGGCATAAAGCTGCAGAGAAGCCACACACTTGGCCCTAAGCACCAGCCTGGCTCCATTCTGGATCCAGCTCACAGCCAGGCCCTGTAGGATCACTGGAGATGGAGCCACCCTGGCAGTCAATGGGGGGAACAAGCAACTGATTTCAGACACCCAAACTGCAGGGGCAGCCAGAAAGTCCTCAGAGAAGACCAAAGGACAAGGGAGAGGACCAGGAGCTGGGAAGCAGCGCCAAAGACAGCCTGGAGAACGTCCAGCCATCCCTGGCACTGGGTGAGGGTCAGCCCCTGCTTCCCAAAGCATCCCGCCCTTGAATTAACTCATGGTCCAACCCCTCATGGCCAGAAGAGCTGCGACAGAGACAGTGGCCAAGCAGTTTCACAGGCAAGGAGGAGCCAGCGGACTCGCAGCCACTGAGCCCTCCAAAGCCACCACCACCACCAGGGCACAGCCAGATTTGCAGGTTTAACACCCCCAAACTCCCACCGTATTTACCTGCCCCCAGCTCAAGGGCTTTTGTCCTTGAAGAATTTCGGCAGCCCTTGATGCTTCCATCAGAAGCCTTTCAAAGCCCCTCACTCCGCTCTATGCTAATGCAGGGCTCCAAACCCAAGCAAAGAACTTTCAACCCTCCAAAACTCATTTTGTGCTATCTGACCAGGCATCAGACGCTGCTCCACAGAGAGTGGCTAATGACCTGCTTTCTGGGAAAGGGGGGAAAACTTCATTATAGCCATTCAATTACTTCAAATATTTTTCCTTAGAGAATATGAATTATTTAAACTCAACACAGAGAAACCTGAAACATTAGCAAAAGCCTGCTGGGACTCACTATGTAAATTCCCACTCCAAACAGATGGGGAAAGCATGGCGAGCTGCCACGCAGCCATTGAAGCAATGAGCAGTGCTGAGATTTCAACCCGATAGCTTTCATAAGGTCTTCTTAAAGGGGGGCACCAAGCAAGCAGGCACAACCTGGAGCACTGGGAAAGGATTCCCACCTCCTGAGGGAGGCAGCAGAGCTGGCACGATTTCAATCTGGAAAGCCTCAAGTGGCTCCTGAAGGGCGGACTTGATTCCTCAGGAAAAGCTCGCTCCCCTGCGGTACCACACACCTCAGACACGGGGGAGCTGCGCCTCTTTGGGACTTATTTATAGCGATTTTCCTCTCCGTCTGTTCTCTGCCAGGTGACAAATTGTGGCTGCCCCATTCCTGGCAGTGTTCAAGGCCAGGTTGGATGGGGCTTGGAGCAAGCTGCTCCAGTGGAAGGTGTCCCTGCCCGTGGCAGGGGTTGGAACTGGAGGAGCTTGAACACTGCCAGCGATGAGGCAGCCACAGCTTCTCTGGGCATCCTCACAGTACTTTCAGAGGCTCCCTCGCTCTGAGAGGAGGAGCACAGCAGCCAGGATCCCACGCTCAGGGCTGATCCCATGCCTGGCTCTCACCTGCCTTTGAAAGTGAGATCAAAGTGGTCACATCAGCAGGCTCATTAGAGGGAGACCTGTTAATGTAAAGGTTATATCCATTTTTACAGCTGTCATTAAACGTAACCTCAAGAGCTATAAAGTCACTGAATTATTAAGTCGTGTGTAAAGCGTGACAAAGGGGATATTAATGTTCTAGATTAATTTTATAGTTACAGATCAAGCCATGGGAGATGCCTGACGGTACCCAGAGCTCTGGCACGCCTGCCCAGCCAACACCGTGCTGCAGAGCAGCTACCAGCAGCGCACCCCATTTACCCAATTACCACCCTTCAAATCAAGGTCTGGCCGTTAGCTTGGGAGCAGCAATCAGCTAAAAGAATCATACTGCTGACAAAAGGCAATTCCACTTGTCTGAGCCGTGCTCCAGCACTGGAGCAGTCTGGCAGCGACACAGACTGACACAGAGAAAGGCTGCCAGAGGACACCGACGGCCGCTTTTACCTCTGCATCCCCCGTCCTTCTCCTCAAAGCCAGGACCACACGTGCACTTCCCGATGGGGACCAGCCACTCGCCCTCAGCGCTGCAGTGCATCCGGGGGGGATTATCCACATCCACCTGGGCGTGAGCAACACAAGCGCCCTTCACTTCCACCAGAGTGGCAAACGCCGTCTCCGCCACCGTGTCCGGGAACACGGCCAGGTTCTGCACGGTTGCGAGGCACTTCTTATAATAGACCCGCACGGAGACCAACGCCACGCAGGCACCCACGTCCTGGAAGCCAAGGTGGAAACCTCTCTTGCTCAGGTGCCCGATCTCCCTCAGCTCCGTGTTCAGCTTCATCTTCCGCTCACCCAGGTCCCCCTGTGTGAAGCTCTCATCAGCAGCGATGGTGTCGATCTTGGTGTGCTTGCTCTTATGGATACTACGGCCCAGGTCGGAGTCGGACTCCACGTAGTACAGATTGAAAGTCTCCTTGCAGGTGCCCATCACGCCAGGGATGCTGTTGCAGTCCCGCAAGGTGAACTTCAGCTCGATGAAGATCCTGTGGCCATCGCGCCGGGCAATCCAGCCTGTCTGCAGCCAGTTGTTCTGGTTTGGCTCCATGACATTGCAGACCTGGTACGTGCGTATCGGCTTGTAATGCTCATCCACCCCGCTGATTTCTTCCCACTGGGGAAAGAAGGCAAAGGGCTGTAAACAGCTCGTGAGCTGCCACGAGCAAGAGCCAGCTGCCCTGGCAGAAAAACACCCACCACCACAAGCCTCTCCACCTACAGCCCATTATATCATAGGGCATATCATAATACAAGTCTTCAGCGCACCAAAATCTCAAGCTGTAGGAGAACAGTGGTGCTGCTGGACCATCTAACACTTGGACTCCTTGCAGAGGTACATAGAGACACACCTAGAACAAAGGCACTGGCATAAGACCTTCTAATAAAGGACACATCATCTGCTGAGAAACCAGAGACTTTATCCCCTAGATGCTGCCCCTAGGAAGGACCATCTGCACAGCATAAAGCCGGATGGGGCTGGGCTACCCAGAGAAGTCAAAGATGGCCAAGGAGATGCGACTCCGGTCACACCATCACAGGAGGACAAACATCTTTGTGAACAGTAGCAGCAGCTTCTCCATCAGGGGAAGTTTTAGCTGGAACAGGACAAACCTTCTGACTGCAAGTGAAATGGTATTTCCCCAAAGTTCCCAGCAGAGATCCTGATCAGTAAAATGATAATTCCACCCTCACATCCTTAAGGATGACCTGGCAGCCTCCCAAAGCAATTCTTTCTGGGTGTAAACTTATGCGAGATTGCCAAAAGCACCCAAAATAGTATTTCTTCAGCAGACTAACAGCTGGGCAACACAGATGACTCCAAGATCTAGCACTGCTCCCTCTGAACACTTCTCTTCCATGCTGGAAAATGAACCCACAGCCACAGGCAACACAACTCCTGAGTTTCCCAACACGTTCTCCTGAACACGGTTACAGACTGACCCTGGATCTGAACCAAACAAACCCTACATGATGCTAGGCTGATGATCCCACCCCAGGCACAGCCCTCCTGCAAGAACCAAGCTGATCCTCTGCTACAACACAAAGCTTTAACTTGCTGCTATTTATTTGCTTATCACAGGAGTGTAAAATTCATTTTGAGGGGGCATTCCACATTGGCCACACTGCTCACATAACCCATGCTCTGCTCCTCAGTGTGCCTGGCGCTGACTAACACAGCAGCTCATGCCAAGCTGCCCGTACACCCCCAGCTCGAGGTGACCCCCGTGCCTGTCAGCCCCCTCCACCAGCTCCACGTGAGCAGGATGCTCACGCTGCAGGACTTGCAATACCGAGCACCAAAAGGCAGCCCCAGCTCTGCACTCACCCCGTTTGATGGGTGCGAGGTCCAGCCCAGCTCTGCTTGTGATTCCTTTGAATCCAGTAGGATAACTGCAGAGAAGGTGACACGTTAGAAAGGAAACTCACTGACCCAGAACATGCCAGTAAATATCCACCTGGGAAGCTCGGTGCTGTGCATCCCTCCGGCATGGGAGTCAGGTCCCGGGGTATGGGGAGCAGCTCCCACCGCAGCCCCACCAGCAGGAGCACGGAGCAGGACTCCCGGTGCAGAGCTCTAGGCTGCACTCCCAGCTATGCCATTAACACCCTGACCTAACGAGGGTGACATCCCAGGAAGGCTGAGGTCCTTCCCAATGGGCTCTGCAGAACAGCCCCACCGACACCACTGCAGCGGCACCGTGCGTGTCCTGGAACTGGTGTACCGGTGGCTGCTTTGAAACAGGAGTTTCCTTGACAGACTACACCCTTTTCTCACGACACAGACGATTCTCCGGGAGCCACGAGAGGCTTTTCCCCATAGTCACAGTTTCGGGGCTCCTCCACAGCCAGCAGCGGTCCCTGGCTGCGCCTCACCCCCGCTTCGAGCCGGCCGCTAATACCGGGCGCAGCCTCGCCCGTTTCACACGCGAGCGCTCCGGGAAGGCTCCCGACCGGGTCCAGCCCGGTGAGGAGCTCTCTCCCTCCCAGCGCCTCCGCTAACGGCGGGGACCTCAGTCCCCTCTCCTCGGGAGACCCACACCCCCCGCCTGGACCCACCAGCCCCGTCCCGCTCCACCCCGCGCCCCGCAGAGCGGCGGCACATCCACCCTGCGGAGCCACCGCCGAGCCCGGCGGGGGGAAGCGCGCCTGGAGCCCACCCGGCGGCATCGGAGCGGACCCGGCGGCACCGCAGCCGACCCTCCACCGAGCCGCACCGGCCTCTCTCGGCTGCTGCGGGCACCGCAACGCCCGAGCTGCGGCGGCGGCGGCACCGAGCGGTACCGGTGGCGGTGCCGGTGCGCGGTGCGGCGGTGCCGGTGCGCGGTGCCGGTGCCGGTGCCGGTCCCGCCCGTCTCACCCTGCTCGGCGGCAGCGCGGGGCAGCACCGGCAGCAGCAGCAGCACCGGCAGCGCCCGCGGGAAGCCGCCGCCGCCGCGCGCCGTCGCCATGGCGCCGCTAACTCCGCGCGCCCAGCGCCGCCGCCGCGCTCCGGCCGCTACGCCCCGCCCCTCCGGGCCCCGCACAGCCAATCACAGCCGACGGGGCGGGGCCACGGCCGGAACGGCCAATCAGCGGGAAGGGGCGGGGTGGGAGCGGCGTTCACTCTGAAGCCTATTGATGGCAGAGGCAGCCCGAGCCCCGGGCCGGCGCGTCCCGTTGCGGGCTCCTGCGTGTAGACAGAGCGCTCAGTGCCTTGGTCCAGCGGTGGCCTCGGCAGCGCCGGGGTAAAGGTTGGACTGGAGGAGCTTAAAGGTCTTTTCCAACCTGGCTGATGATTCCACAGCCCATGGAAGCCGAAAGATTGCTGGGGCACAGACAGCCCTTGGTGATGCTGGGACGTTGCAGCCTTATGGCCAGAACCATAACCAGCGGTGCTGTGCTCCCACTCCAAGGATGACATTTGCTCCCTGCTGCTATTAACTGGTGGCGAGTCAGAGCCTTGTTTCTGCACCATAGGGCCCAGGAGAGCAGCAGGGCAGCTCTCAGTGTTGCCATCAATTCCCAGGAATACCACTTTTATGCCAAGCCCTCTGCTCTGCCTTTCTAGCTTCAAATTTGATTCTCCACTTCTTCTCCGGGTCCTCCAGGCCCAGCGGCTGTCCTAAAAGTCAGAGTAGCCAGAAAGAAACCCCAGAGAAAGGCAGTCCTGGTCAGCACTGCAGTGGCCAGCACTGAATAGGGAGGCTCCCGCAGGTCACAGTGCTGCAGGAGAAGAGCAGTGCTATGTGTCTGCACAAACATGCACAGACACATGTGCATGTGCATTTAAGCACCATTTAAGCACCTCAAAGCGTTAGACCCTAAAGCTTGAATTCAGCAGTGCCTCATGCATGAGAAGCTGGCTGGAGCAGGTATCCCACTGAAGCCCACTGCCAGTCCGGCTCAGATTTGTACATTGCATAATAAGATTAATTAGATATGGTGATTGCAGTTCATTTGCCTCATGCTCCAGCTTCTAAGCTCTCTCTTCCTGAAGTCAGTTAGGACTACTCATGTGAAACCATACTTGAAAGTCCCTGCAGGACTAGGAACCCTGAGCAACTCAGGTACCAGCTCAAAACCCTGAGCATGTTGTTTCTTTAATCTGTTCCACAGGAATCTTGCCTTTCCAAGCATTTTATTAACACCTAAGGCTTGCTTTCTTTTGAGACATTTGGGAAGCATTGCATCCAAGTATAAAACCGTTGGAAACTCTCAGCCAGCTCAGAGGAAGATGCTGCTGCTGTAGCCAGCCTGCAGAGGATTCACAATTGGATTTGACAATATATGCCTCTAATATTTCTATTTGTTCTCCATGTCTTCCAGTACTCCCACCCCAAAGCACCAATCCCCATATTCCAGCTCAGCCCCAAACCTTGCTGTCCAGCTCCCACATTAGTTGAAGCCTAATCCAAGGCAAAGACCTGTAAGGGGACACAGACAGCCTAGCTGGAGAGTGCTTCTATCTCTCCCTCCATTTCTCAGCCCCTCTGGAAATGCAGCCACTACCTTTCCCCTGCATTATCTTGACAGGGAAGAAAATCCCCATCCATTTATCAATGCTTTTTCCATCTGTGATAGCTCAGCATGGGCTGGTGCATTGCTGCAGTGCTGCTGCATCACATCAGTGAGCCCAACTGATACTCCCAGTGAGCCCGGCGCACAGCCCTGGTGACTGGAGTCGCAAGTTCATATGATTAAACCCTCCCTCCATCACATTAGAGGGCAGGGAAGCAAAAGCCAGGGCTTATTTATGATCTTCCTCAAGTGGAAAGCAGAAGTGACCCATTATTACTGGAGATTTTTCAAGCCACCCAGGAAGAAAAGTGATATTTAGTCGTAGTTAAAGGCTCATAACTGCATGACAATTTCATGCTATGTTAACTTCGCGGTTTTCTTTTGCATATAAATTTTTAAGGAGTAAAATAGAAAAACCCAGGCACTTGACCTTTAATCACAGTTATTTGTGTGATCAGTCAAGTGTGGGGAAAAGCTAGTTTGTGCTTGAAAGATGCCCTTTAAAACTAGATTGCTCTAATATGACACACAACTCACATGGTGTAATATATGGGATCTCACTTACTAGCCTCTAGGGCACAACTGCCTCCCATTTAGTATTCATGGACAGGATCTTGCTGCTGGTATGTTGGAAGGTATTAACGTCGTGAAGCAAATCAATACACCCCTTGGGAGAGCTCCATTCACCTCCGAAACCCAGGGGAAGTGTAGGTATTCATGTCATCAAAGAACCAAACAGGGAAGAGTGTATGGAGGTGTATGGAGGGTTTGAGGTTACAGAGATGTTTCGCTGGAAGAGGATGTCATGCTAATAGATTACAAAGCTTTCCCATTTATCTGAAATATTATTCCAAGCACTAAGAAGAGCTTAATATTAGAGCAGCCAGAGGGTGTTTTAATTACGATTGTGAAGTATTGTGTTGTTTGGGGGAAAGGATCTCATGAATTTTTCTTCTGCAAGACTGGATGACTAAAAGCCAGTGCCACGGTGAAGGAAGCAGAGATGCCTTTTCAATTGACACTAGTCACGATCAGACACAGGTAATGACAGGGACGGGCCTCTGAGCCCAAAGGCTGGCTGTGGCAAGCCAGCCACCGCCAGGGACATGGCTGGGGAGCAGGACAGAGGAATGCTGTCCCCAGGATGGCACAATGCCTCACCCCCATTCTGAATGCTGCCACATGAGCCTGGAGACACAAGAGTGGGAAAGCAATATCCCGGAGATCCAGGTTTCAGATTGCCAAGGGAACTTCTGCAAAGAGCCAGGGCCAGCAGAGCCCTGGAAATGTGTAATTCACTGAGCTGAGCTATTACCTGCTGTAAGTGCAGACAGAAAGATAGGTTTGAAACCACAGTGAAAATAACCCTCCTGGAAAAAACAGAAATCAATACAAACACCAAGGAAAGAGGATCAGAATCCAAGACCATCAATTCCTGAGATAAAGAGTTGAAAGTCTCAGTGGGAGAACAGCCAGATCTGGCCTGAAAAACAAAACTTGGTTTCTTCTGCTGACAAAGGACTTTTTATGCTAAAGGACAAAGGAGCCAGGAGGATTTGGGCCTTGGTATGTGGCTTGAAGGAAGAAGGAGCAAGCAGAAACCTCACAGAAGCTTTTGCACCTCTCCTTCGTCTTCCACACGTGAAAGGATTTCCTTACAATGGAGAACAGCGTGTGATTTCACGCTGGTCTGGGCACGGCACAAAAACATACTCCAGGACAAGGTTTGGTGTTTCTGCCATGGCAAAGGTGGAGGCAGAGCAGAGCAGACGACAGCATTAAGGCATCTGTAAAGTAAATATCCCGCTGAGGAAAGCAGCTCAAACGATTCACACTGGGTATCAGCAGCCCTTCACCATCCCACTGCTGATCCCAGGGCTCAGACACCTCTTCCCTGGAGGACCCTGCTCCATCACAGCCAGCACCATCCCATCCCTGCACCATCTCCTTGCTGCTACCTGGTAGAGATCACAGTGAGAAGGAAAGTTAAAGTAAAGCTTCCCCATTAATCACAGCCAAAGCCGTGCAGCTCCGCATGCTGGGCAGCAAAAGGGAAATACTCTGTGGATTAACTCCTTTTACCTCCTGAGCTGCTTGTGTGGAAATCAAAGCAAGCGGAGCTATGCATTTGTTTTTAAGGGCTGCATTTCCCTCTCAGATGTGGTGCACTTTGCTTCAGGATCGCTGCGCTAGAAATATTTTTGCAGCAGCTCTTTAGCTTTTAAGGTAATCACATAAAAGATCCTTGCCTACATAACGGCAGCTAATCTGGGTAAATGCCTTGCAGCGTCTTTACAGTTCTTGCTAATGGCTTCCCAGGCAGCCCACAGAGGTCCGCGCTCTAACAAATAATGTGAACCACAGCAAACGTCGCGTTTCTGTCAATGCCTCCCATTCGTCATACACTGAGAAAACCCAGAGCCCCGGCAGCATGAGATCATTATACTTATGTAAGCAGTACCCTGTCCTGTCATCATCAATATGAAAGCAGCCTTTCACTGGGAGCGAGGATCCACTCCGCATTAAACTCCAACTCAACCAGAGACAAATTATCACACGCTATTGATTAGAAGCAGAAAGGAGGGATCCTGGCACTGCAATCCAGTGGCAGAATCCAAAGGGCAAAGCCAAGGCGTTTACGGAGCTGGGGAGTTGTGCATGGGTGATGTTGTTCCCCTTTCCTCACCTCCAATCGCACTTTGGGAGCAGCAGGAGGGCTCATGGGAGATGCTGCTGTGCCATGCATGAGGTGAGTGCAAATCGCTGTCCAGAAGCCCCACATCCCCTACTCCTATCAGGGTCCAGGGCTTGCCATGCATCATCTGCAGCCCACAGTAGAGCCACAGGGACCCAACGTGGGTTATGATGGGCCCCTGGTCCCAGCAATGCCATGCTGCCAGCAGCACTCCCAGGATCCAGCCATCCCAGGGTGCTCCATCCCAAGCTGGGTGCAAGTCCTGGTGCTGCCTTCAGCTTCAGCCACAAAACCCCTGCAAGGGAAAACCCACCTATTTTAAGAGCTCTCTGATGTCATTATCTCTGTGGAGGAGGAACCAACAGATGCACAAGAGCAGTCAGGCCACCTAATTCTGCAGATTTATTACATGTGTTAACTAGACTCCCTGTGCCATTCCCAAGGGACTCATGCCCACTCCTGCAGCTCGGTGTCCATGGGAATGGAGGTGCATGGCAGAGCTGGAGCCAGTGCCAAGCACATGAGGCCGGTGAATCCCAGCTCTCTGGGGCTCTCCTTTGGTGGGGGCAGCCAGAGCAAGCACCAGCGCTGTGCACACACAGGATGGAGGGTGCACAGCACAGTTATAACCGGGATGGTGGGGGTCTGGCACCCCAAAGCCCCCCAGCTTCCCCAGGGAGGCAGGCCCTGCCCTGCAGAGATGCTTTGCTGGTGGTACTGAATACAGCACTGAGCACAGACCGGCTGCTTCTTCCTCTGATTGAAAGGCTGAATTGCAGACCCAGAGCTCAGTCTGAGCCTCTGAGACCTGAGGTCTCTGATAGAACTGATGATATACCTCAAGTATAATGGTGCAAACAGCCATTATCATAATTTTGATACCAATTACGTGTAATTTGAACAAAGGAGTTGTCCCAGCTTTGATTTGCTCTCTTTGTATTCCTGGCTGGTTTCATTAAAGTCACTTACAGAGATTTGCAGCAGTTCTGTTTGAAGTGCTGTCATTAGGGGTTTCATTTCCAGTGGCATCAGAAATAAGTTTACAGCAGGCTGCTGATGCTTTGCAAAGGGATGGGCAGCTTGTGGCCAGCACTTGCGGCCGCATGCATTGCAGCCAGACTGGTTCTGCTCGTTCTGTGGCCACACATAAGCGAGAGTCCAGCCTCACAAGCCAGGGTGGCTATGGCAGAGGCCAGTGCCAAGCCCTCACCGAAGCCTCTGCTCTTCCCAGACCTCCCTCAATTGCTCCAAGAGCTACCAGTGCTTCCCCTAATTGTCAAGGGCTTTTTCACGTTCAAGTCTTTGCACTGATCCCCGTTTAAAATCAGTTACCAAGATCCCTAACTTGATTGGCCCCTCCACAAACTTCCCTTTACAACAAGGACACTGAGCTGCAATGGATTTCCTTGGGGTGAGCGCTGGCTCCTCCTCATGAGGGGATCAAAGATGTGAGTTGCACGGCACACTGACGAAGACAGACACTTGGGGACTCACTGTGTAACTCAATCACTGCAAGGCACTCGCCAGTTATCCCTTAGTCACAGGGTGAGGGGGACAGGGAGGTCGTGCAGAGCGAGGCCTCTGCATTTGTCCAGGGTAAAAGGGGGTAATATACTTTGCAAATGATAATTAGCAATTACTCCAGCTGGGGCTAATTCCTAGATGCATTTTGCACTCCAGGACTCAGCACTTGGGCAGACTTTAAATAAGGCACCAGCACCGAGTGCATCCAGCTCCATTAAAGCTCTCCAGTAATTGCAGAGTGGAGAGCTGGATGGCTTCCCATGCCATCCCGGGTCTCTGCTTTGCTTGTCACTATGCTGGGGCTGGATGCAGCCCCCCAGAGAGGGACCACCACCACTGATCCCTCAGGATGCCGGCTGCATCCCAGTGATGGAGGGATGAGCCCTCCCTGACCAGTGCACCCCAGTCTGTCTCCCAGGCTCAGCACTTGGCCACTGGCGGAAGGGTCTTTGGGAGGAAAGGGAAGTGACAAATTTCGTTTCGGTGTCCCAGAGTGTGATCACTTTGGAGGTTCACAGAAATCCTGCTTAAATAGATAGAAAGGGAGGAAAAGCTGGAGAGAGCATCCAATCTGCATTAGAATTAAGGGAAAGAACAACAAATGGCAGAAACAACCTGTTCCCAGCTGCAGCTGCAGCCTGTTCCTGCTGTATCTGGAAAGCCAAGCTCCATCCGTACCAGGAGCCTCCTCTGGAAGCGTATGAACGGTTCACTCAGCAAGAGTGCACACAGCAGCTTTTTGCCTGCGCTGCAGATTCTGCTGTAAGGAAGCATCAGAAGGAATTCTGTCAACCCGGACGGTCACTGCTGCCTCCAGTCTGGCAGAAAGGGTGGGGGGGATGCACCGTGGAAGGGTCTGCATGCAGAGACAGCAGGAGCTGGGGTCACCTTGGTGCGGAGCCCGGTCTCTGCCCCGCGCAGTGATTTGGGGTCACCAGTCACATCTGGCCGCGCGGAGCGTGCAGTAGATGCGTCTTAGGCATTATTCAATCCCAGACTGATTGATTTACCCATAAACCTTCCTAATGAGTCTGATAGTGGAGGAATGGAGGGAAAGCAGCACTATTATCTGTAAACAGCTGCGCCTGACAGCGTGTTTAATCACAAGCTGCAGGCCGGTAACATCGGCAGAGGACAAGATTAGACACTGCTCCAATTAGGCATGAACATGCAGCCTGAAGGGCGCTTAACCCACAAGTAAGAGGGGCAAAGAGCAAAGCCAGAGGCACTTGGAGCCAGGGGCAGGCAGGGCTGGAGCCATTCACAGCACCCCAAATGGTGCTGAGCCCTGGCACCACCCAGCATTGAGTGCCCCGTGCTGCTTTCCAGCTCTGCAAGCTGCCTCCTCCTAACAGGATTTAGCAATCTGAGGTGGATGTGCTAATGGGATAGAGAGGTAAAGAGTTCATCCTCCTCACTTGTCTCTGCTCCTTTCCATTTCCTCTGAGCATCTCTCCTTTTTTCGCTGGCTCACCTCTCCCTGCCTGAGTGCTCCTGAGGTCTGCAGATTAAAAGCCTTAATAAGAGCCAGAAATTATTACATGAATCCTATTTATCACAAAGCAAATGGTATCTAGAGGGCTGCAGCCTCGGGAGCTCTGCCCATTGCTTCACACGAAATGCTGCTGAGGCTGTGGGGCTTTCTCCTTCCCCAGCCCCTACCCCGGGGTAAGGTGGTTGCAGGAGAGAAAGCACCTACAGGAGACACAGCATCTACAGCAACCACCGCACAAGAGGGCAGTGACAGAGCAAGAGGAGGCCAGCAGACTCTGCCCAAGCTGCAGGGAAGCACTGGCTGTGCCAGGCACCACGGGGCAGCAGGGTACGGCACTGATCCCTGGATAACTGAGGCTGCAGCATTCCCGCTGCCAAGATTCCACAGCAGACAACGCTTCAGCACGTGCTCTCTCTTCGTGCTAATCCCAATAGCCTGGGTTAAACCAGGAGCTCCTCCATGCTGAAATCCAAGTGTTCTGATTTGCCTGTGAGAGCTCTCATTATCTGCTGCAGCAGCAGAGGCTCTGACCTTTCGTGTCAGAGCCCCTTTGAATTTATTCTCTGCCCCGTGGTGCAAAAGAAGCCACGAGAAATCAATTTCCCTTCCTCCAAGACCACCTCGTTTGCTGGAACTTGGGAAGGGCAGGGAAGCCATGGCTGGAACATAGCTGCCTCTAACAGGGGTCTTCATCATGGTGGCTTTTGATGCATCAGTGCCCTGCACTCCTGTCACTTCCACAGGGGAGAGCGATGGAGACCTCCCTATACCCCCTGTCTGCAGAGGGAGAGGAAAAGGAAGGCTCTGGCAAACCTGGCGGCTCCAGGCCATCAGTGCGAGCATCGTGCTGGCAGGTGAGCCCTGGTGAGCAGGCGCGGGGGCCTGGCTGCCCTGCAGGCTGGGGCTGGCAGCAGGCAGGCTCCTCTGCCCGCCAGGTGCCATGCATAATTCAGGCAAAACAGTCATTGGAGACCTTCTGAGCGGTGGTTATAAAGCAGACGTTATGACAATACAGATCAATAAGCCCAGAGAGGATCCTTTGCTGAAATGCTGCAATTGTTCAAACCACAGCTTAATTGTGACAGGAATTGACTTCTGTTTTCTAATATCGCTGACTTTTAATTAAAAGGCGGTTAAGTCGACGATACATTTCCAGGATCATTCAGAGGCAGGACAAAAGTAAGGAGCACGCACTTAAAATGCAGCAACGGCGCTGTGTTAATACACGGCTGCAGCCTGGGGAGTTGCTCTGCGCTGATTCAGAGATGCCCGTGGCTCAGGGAGGCACTGGGGACCTGTGCTGGCTCCCACAGCCGCTGCTCCCCTCCAGCCTCAGCACCGACAGGGGCACATCCCCACTTGTCTCCTGCTCCCCAGAGTCCTCCATCTGTCTGCATTTCACACCCTCTTGCACACATGAGTGCCTCTAATAGCTCTGATTACCCTGCAGACTCCAGCGCTTTGCTTTGCCCTTGGACGTGGCAGGGACAGGCAGGGGCAGGCAGGCAGGGCTGCTCCCGCAGCACACCAGTGAAGGCAGTCTCTGCTGCACCAGCTACCCCAGGAGCAAAGCAGGATAGGTGCAGCCCCAGCCTTTCCCATACCCATCCCACAGCCAACCACTGCTTGGGACCGTCCCGAGATGCATCCTCAGCCATAAGGAGGAGGGAACGCTGGAGCCCCTGCAAAGGGAGGGATGAGCTCCTCCAGCCTTTTCATCCCTGAAAATCCAGGAAGCTCCTCATCAGCAGAGGTGGCAGCGGCACAACGAGACGTGTGAGGAAGCCAACTGTGACCCAGCCAGACGCTTCTCAATCATCCTCTATTAGAGTAAAACAGGCCAAAGCACCTTAATCAGACTGGAGGGAGGCCATTAACATCAGAGACTCCATTAAAGGAAGAAAAGGGCCTTTTATCTACTGATCAAGCATCATAAAGGAGGAAACCTTGGAAGATGCCCATAAATCCCTTAATGCATCCCCAGGGAAACCCCAGCCTGCAGCACAGTGAAGCAGTGACAGCTCCAGCAATGCAGCTCCTGCATTATCCCCACTAACACGTCTATGAGGCCACAGAGATACAGCAGAGCCACAGCCATCTGTATGGGAGACAGCAGCATGGCACCAGGTACCCAAGGCATCCCTAAGGGTGGCCTGCCTCTGCCAAATGGTACCTTGGTGGAGAGCAGAGCTCTTGGGCTGCATGGGTGCTGGGATGGATGCTGGCTGTTCATCCCTGTGGCACTGACCTGCCTGGACCAGCCCATCCAGCCTGGTACAACGAAGCATACAGCAGAAACCCCTCTCCTGCTTCCTGGAGGAGGAGCTGGACCCAGAGCCAGCACTCTGCCAGGTTCACACTCTCAAGGCAGATGGAAACCGTGGCCTCCCATCACTTGAGCTTTAATAACGGAGCATGAACAGGGCTCACCAAATCTCCCCTCCTTACCACCCAGTCCTGTTGCTGCTTGGAAAACACATGTGATGTAGCCAGAAAAGGGGCATTTGGGCCAGGTCCATAAGAAATCGAGTAGTAATTCAGTGATAATTTGGGACTCTCCTGTCACTTGAAAAGCAAAGTTGGACCAGCGAGTCCTGGCCAAGCAGCCTCTGTCTCCCAGGCTGCATCCTGCGGGAGCAGCCAGAGACCATGCTCAGAACCTACAGCAGCAAAGCCACGTTTTCACAACTGACATTTGGAACGGCAGTGGCTGCAAACTCGTCACTGCCATGGGGCTGTGGTCACAAGCAGCTGATTGTGTCCTTTGGGAAGCTTCTTTTCTTTATCAGCACAGACAGTCACCAGCACAGAGCTGCCTGGTGAGCTCCGTATCAGCCCCCAGCATAGGGCTTTGGAGAGGACAGCAACTGGCTCTTGATACCGGAGCTCCCCATCTGCATATCCCCCTCTGTACCAACGAACGTACCTGTCAGAGGGCTGGAACTGAGCAGCAGCACAAAGCAGGGAGAGGCGCGGGTCCTGGAGCCCCTGTCTCTGCATTAAAAGGTGCTGGGGTAGCTTTGGGCCATTCCTGTAAAGCAGCGGGAGTTTCCTCTGCGGGTGGATACATAAGTGGTCAGGCACTGAGGCAAATCCTGTTTCCCTCGGACTGATTAGATTAGAGAGCAGAGGCGCTTGAAAGCTTGATGATACTGCCAGGAAAGAAGAGCAAAGACTGAAGAAGATTCTCAGAAGCATCCACTCCCTGCTACTCTTCCCCAAAGCCACCGCTTCCTGCCAGTTGGATGTGCAGAAGCATCACCTGTGCAAACACAGCCCAGCTATTGATATCATGAAATGAAAGCCAAAACACAGACAGTGACAAATGGTTCCCCGGCTCTCTGAAACCCCCAACAGCCCCACTGTGCTGCATCCCTGCCAAATACATCCAATACAAAGTGCAGCCCCTCTGTTGCTCCTGTTTCCTCGCTGCAGAGGGAGGAAGGCACCCGTGGGATCAGGCAAGTCCCATGCCTGCCCCTGACAAGTGATGCCAGGAAGACAGGGAAGCCCGAAAGCCTCCTTCCTAGAGAGAGGAAATCCAACAGCTGAGCATGTGGATGCCCCGAGGGAAGGATAACGCTGCTGTCTGGCAGGGACACCAGTGTCAAGGAGTGGGACAGCCCAGATAAGTTCCCAAAGGATTTGTGGTGCTCTAACACCTCTTCACGCTGTTGAGCTTTTAATTCACGCAGCTTTGGTACCTCGGATATTCTGTTCTCTAAATCAATGCAGCCCCCAGAATGATAAAATCCTCCATTAACACCACTGGGCTCTTGCCTAAAACAACAGCACACGAGCTGGTGTTTTTTAGTTCGATTCTGCTGTCGCTTGGGACAGGATTAGAGAGAAATATAGGTACTAATTCTACCAATATCCTTTAGCAAACATCAGCTTGGACCGAAGAGGACGTGGGATGGCAGTGCTAGTAATTGGAAAGGAGCGCTTCACTTGCAGATGGTCAGAGAACCTTGATGGCACCCCAGGCTTTGACATAATTCTTGCAGGCACAGAGCAGCTGCCGAGCAGCGCAGCACTTGAGTGAAAAGGAACAAAGCTGATGAATGAAACAGCCTCTCTTCCTAGAAAGGGGGCTCTCATCCTTGTTCAAGCCCTTGCAGGAGTGCCGCGTGAAGGACAGATCAGGTGGAGGCAGAGCCAGGTCCTACTGCAGAGCAGGACCCTGCCATGCGCTGCCAGGACCCGCACATTCATCAGTAACAGGGAGCTCTCTCCCGCTGCCGTCCCTCCGGCATGCTCTCCTGGCTGCAGCCGTGCCCAGGGATGGGACCGAGCCCTTCACCACCACAAACCTGAAAGCACCAGAGGGCAAACACACACTTGGGGCTCAATGTGGAGCTCGAGCCCCCCTGCACAGCCCTGCGAGTGCATCTGCTGGGAAAACCTCCCTGTGGAGCAGCTCCGGCCATTGCCCACAGGCCAGAGCAAATAATGATGCACTGATACACCCGGGTCCCTGTCCAGGGCAGCTCTTTCTACCTGATGAACTCTGCTTATAGCAGAAAGTGTTTCTCACTTTGCTGTTCTTGCTCTAATCTCAGTTTGCTGTGTTGTGGCCAACCATTTGTCTCACGTTTGACAGCAACGCGTGTGGTTCAGACCTCCTGCACTCCCGTTCTCTACCTTGGATGCCTGCCTCCCCAAGGCAGCCTGCCCAGATCCATTGCTGAGGAACCCATGGTGCATCTTATCCCACTGTCCATCTACTGCTGGGTCTTTTGGAGCTGCTCTCAATCCAGCTAGCTCAAGCGTTGCAGCTCACAGTGGCCTTTCCCAAACAAGCCAGAATTTTCCAGCTGGGCACTTTTGGCTTTGTGTCAAGTCCCAGTTTCCCCAGCCAGCAAGTCACATTGCCTGCCAGTCATTAAGTTCATATCCAGTCATTAAGCTCACATCGGCTGCCGGCCCATTGTTACAGTGCCGGGATGCTATGGTCAGTGCTGACAGCTCTCCAGTGTTGTTCACATGCCCATAGAAAGGTTCAGCATCACCAAACATCCCCATAAGGGAACACAGCAATTGGGTCTCAGAGGCCTTCCCATCCGTCCCGCCCCATAGAAAAGCACAAGGAGCGTTGCCTTGTTTCCACTGGCAGCAAACAGCATTAACACAGGGCTGCAGAGACCCCAGGCAGGGAGTGGGGCTCTGCACATCCCTGTGCTGCTGCACAATGCAGGAGCCCTGCGGCACCCGGACCGGAGCCGAGGGAGCAGCCTGGCCCTTGCACCCAGCAATGACTGCGGTTTATGCTTTGTTTTCTCTTGTAAGTCTCTGCTCCCGACCTTGTAACCATCAACTCTCAAAACCTGACCTTCAGCTTTGCTAAATACATTTCTCCTCCGTGTTCCCGTAAGGGCTGTGCGATGCCGGGAACGACACTCAATCAAGGCGAGCTGGAGAAGCAAAGGGTCTCCATGGGGCACGCCAGGCACACACGCTGCCAGGCTGCACGGGGCTGGGAAGCTTTGCCAGCTGCCAGCACAGATCCACATCTCACAACACATTTCCTCCCTGCACAACAGAGCTATAGCAGAAACCCCAAGGAGACCCACAGGATGCTGCAGTTGTGCAGCACCAAGTGGAGCCTGTGGCCAGAGCCCAGAGCTCTGCAGAGGCTCCATGGGAAGCAGCCAGGTAGAGCTGGCCGCTGCCATGTTGTGCCAAGCACACTGCAAGCATGGACCCAGCTGGCTGTAACCCATCATGGCACATCATCCCATGGGACACAATGGCATCCATCACCCACCAGCCACTGCAAAGAGCAGCCGCAGGTAAATCACAGCAGGGATGATGTCTCAGGAGAGGAAACATGAGCAGAGCAGCCAGATGACACATAGGCATCAGAGAGCAGTAAAGTAATTAAGTATTGACTGAGAATGTCCAAGGCGAGCCCCGGATGCACATTACATTCTGCTTAACTCAATAATTACCATATACATTATCCCTTTCCGCGCTCTATCTTTATTAAGCTAAAAGGGCTGCAATTAGCTACTTGATTTAAGAGTAAGAATTTAATTAATTCATATTATGAAATATAATTGTGTAGTAGACATAACGTTACACATTCTATCACACCGGCATCTCTCTGTGGTATTTTAACCAAAATACAATAGTTCGTCACAGTGGGTGAGCAGAGGTTTTACTCATCAGGCACTGGGATGCAAAACATCCCCTAAAAAGCCAAAAAATCCCCAACAAATTGGGAAATGATTTGGTACAAATCCATATCAGAACCTGCTGAAACTGAGCAGGACATGCAAGGCCACCATGCCCCTTCCGCCCTGGAGGGAGGCTCCATCCCCATCAGACCAAGGTCTGCAACAGCCCCATCCCCACACCTGAACTCGTACCTGAAACTTCTTATCAGGGTGCCCAGAGAAGCTGTGGCTGCCCCATCCCTGGCAGTGTTGGAGGCCAGGTTGGACACAGGGGCTTGGAGCAAGCTGCTCCATGGAAGGTGTCCCTGCCCGTGGCAGGGGTTGGAGCTGGAGGGGCTTTAAGGTCCCTTCCAACCCAAAGGAGGCTGGGATCCTATCCCCTTGGCACTTCCCATCACCCCCCAACAGCACGATGGCCCAGCCTCTGCAAATGTATTTAGCTGATGATTTAAGCTTTGATTCCATTTAATTTAGATGTTCGAATAGCTTTATTTTAGGAGTTAATATGTCATTTATGAAGGCATGCCAACACAGCCTATCAATTCAGCAGCTGCTGCTGGTTTACCCTGAGACGCTGTTTAAGACAGGCCAATCTGTCTCGCTCTATAATGTCAATTCCGTGGCACTTACACAAACACAAAATCACTACAACACGAGACAAAACCCACAGCCCTGCCGGAGGCTTGCAAGAAAACCCTTGTAAAGTGCACAATAAATTATTGACTTTGTGGAACTCGGCACTAAATTAAAGCGCTAAACTAAAGTTTTCATCTGCTGAAAGCTGTTTCCATGGCGCTGGAGCAGCAGATGGTCTTTCCTGGAGATAAAGGACTTCAAAGCTTTGCCAGTGCAGAGGAGAACTGGAGGTTTAACATATGTATTGTAAAACTGAAGGGGAGAGCACCTGGTTGTGCCGCCTGACAGTGGCTGGCACAGCTCTGCCTCGCTGGTGGCAGCGCGCCGAGTCCCAGCCATGCCAACCAGATCCAGACCCACCACAACCCCCAGCCCAGCCCATGGTGCATTCAAAGGGATGCTAATCAGGGGCTCTTTAGCGTTAACTCAGGAAGGAAACCCCAACAGCCTTCCCTTCATTCACACTAACAGCCTGTTCTGGCCCTGTTTTATGAGTCATTAACTCCTAATAGTAGACAACCGCATGGCGTACTTTGGATACGAATAGTTTACTGCATCAGAGGCAATCCGTGATCTAAATTACCAGCTATAAATCAATTTGGAATGTTGACATATCTTTAATAATGATAAATGAAGAATTTATGGATGCTGCTAAAGTTCACATCCAGACTTTGATTTATGAGCACACAATGCTCAGGGGCAGCCATCAACCCCAGCTCCAGCACCTTGTCCCAGACCTAGAACCGGTGCATCCCTTACCAGTGACTGCCAGCCCATCATCTCCCTCCTGTGCTGCCCTGGATGTCCCCATGGACCAGGGCCAGGCTGGAGCAGAAAGCTGGGAGCCAAGAGACACTGAGCCACTGGCTGCAGGAGGCCAACAGACACCAAACCATGGCCTGGCCATCTGCAAGGCTGAAGTTGCAGTTTGTAATAGCACCGTGGCAATGGCAGGAGCACCACGGGCTTCACCCAAACCAGGCACATGAACAGCTAAAGATGTAGAGCCCTCCTCCATCTGCCTGTCTCTCTGCTGGCTCTGCTTGGCTCTTTATGCTACCTGGTGCTGCAGGACACATCTCCCTGCTAGGGACTGCTGTTCTCATGCACATGTGCCAGGAAGACCTTCCGGGCTGGAAAGCTGCTTTTTCATTTGATTTCAATTTACTGTTGGAATTAAACTGGTGTAAAACAGTGTGTGAGGAGAAAAATCACCATGTCTGCTTAGAGAGCGGAAAATAGGTCCTTAACTGTTTGACCGCTCCGATGATGGGGTCCGAATCAATGCGCACCCAGCTCACGTCCTGCCACAATTAATAGGCTGAAAATGATGCTTGTTAGAAGTAAACAGGGAACAGTAAATAACCTCAGTGCCCGTTGCTCCTCTCCTTCTAGCTTGGACTTTGCCTTTCTCCTCCTGGCTCCCATAAAGCAGCCATGGGGTTCAGGGGTGGTGGATTATATGGGTGCTCCTTCGAAGTGCACACCCGGGAGCACCTAGACTGCAGCAGCACCCACCAGCTCTGCAGCAGCAGATGGGTGACTCAGGGGCTGAGCCCCTTCCCCACGCAGCCCCACATTTAACATGGAAGCTGTGCAATGAGAAGCATCGAGCTCTTTGTCCCACGCCAAGGCAATGACAGCTCCAGAGCCAGCCAAAGAAACCTTAATTGTGAAGCAAGTAATTAGTGGCTACAAAATGTGACCAATACAATTACGCTGAGGGCTTTTTTCCTCTCTCTGTCCAGAGTCTTGGCACTGAATAGTCTTATAATTAGATGACAAAACTGACACAGCTCCAGTGAAACAGCCCATCCTCACCTTCTGCAGAGACTCCCCTAGTGTTCTGCACCAATAATTACTAATCAAGTTAGTTCTTTCAGTATTAAAAAGGCATCCCACAGGTAATTCGTCCATAATAGCACAGAGCCAGTGCTGGCAAACAGCCTTGGACCTGCAGAGCCCAGCGTGTGCCCCCCTGGCACATTGTGGTGGGAGCCCAACAACACGGCCAGGACATGAAGCTGGGGCTGGGCTCTTTGCCCAAGGAACAAGGGATGGAACAAGAGGAAACGGCCTCAAGCTGCACCAGGGCAGGTTTAGATGGAGCTCAGGCATTTAGAGGGTGCTCAGGCATTGGAACAGGCTGCCCAGGGCAGGGCTGCAGTCACCGGCCCTGCAAGTGCTCACACCCCATGGAGATGAGGCCTCAGTGCCATGGGTCAGGGGTGGCCGTGGCAGTGCTGGCAATGGTGGGACTGGGTGAGCTGAAAGGGCTTTTCCAACCTGGCTGATTCTGTGATTCTAAAGGATGAGGCAGACTGGAGAAGCAGAAGCAATACCCGAAGAGCCCTGGTCCTTCACCTGCTGTCAGGCACAAGGATAAATGCCAGGGCATTGTAACTGGATGATCTTAAGGTCCTTTCCAACCCAAACTATTCTGTGATTCCATGAGGGGGAGGTTGAATGGACACGGAGGCAGCAGCATGAGGTCCACCCTGCCCAGCCCAAGCCAGGCTCACCTGATGCTCACTGCACCAGGACATGCCCTCCATAGCATCACTTCATCCCAGATGTTCACAGCTGCTCTGGCAGCGTGTCCTGGCTCCGTGGCACCGCAGTGATGTCACCATCTGCATTTTCCTCTCTGCGGGGAAAAAAGAAGCCCACGAGTCTGTAATTTGTCATTGGAACACGGACCTGCAGCACCTGAACAAACCACTAACATTGAACGAGCAGCCAGTAACGGCTTCTATCGAGCAGAGACCCACAGCTGATGGATGACCCGTAGCAACGCAGGAGAATTATTTGTGAATAGCTATTGATTCCCAAACTCAAAATGTAAATTTGGCCTCGCAAACTGGAAGTTTCTGCTTTTAGGAAGTCTTTTCTCTCGCTGTGATTTTCCCTGCATTGACTCCAGCCAAGCCCACCTGATCCTCGCAGGCACGAAGCAAGCTGGTTAAACTCAGGCACCCGCATCCAGGGCCTGGCCTGGGTTTGAGCATCGCAGGGTGTCCTCAGAGCTCTCCTGGATGCTGAAGTGCTGACACAGCGGCAGAGCATCCGAGAGCGAGCAGGGGGAGATTCAGGACAAGGACCTCGAGGACCAGCGCTGGCAGGAAGGGCCCTGAGCCCTTGATGTGTTTCAGCACAGAGTATCCCTGCTGGAGGGGGGATGCTCCAAGACCGACTGTCCAAGCTGAAGCACAGCACCCTGTACTTTAGACCCAAGTAGGTGCCCACGAGGTTTCTGAAGGACCAAGCACCCACCACTACACCACAGCCCCATTATGCGGCTGCTGTCTGTGACCAATGAGCTCTGCAAGCTCCAGACATGGCTCCGCACTGGGGCAGCAGCTGGGCACGCTGCTGTGAAATCCAAATCCCCTGAGCTGTTCCGTGTCATTACCAGAACATCTGCTGCAGCGCGAACAGCGCGGGGCGAGCAGCGCTGCTCCCATCGCTTACCACTAACAGCATTTGTCTTACTGCTGCGAGCAGCGTGCAGCCCAAAGCCAGAGCCTGCCAGCCTGAAAGCAGCAGAAACAACCTCTCTCCATCCCCTCTGAGCCATCCCGCTTGGCTCTGCAGAGCCAGCAGCCTGGATCCCACTTCCCACACCAGGAAATGCCGGTGGGAGCTGCCCCTGGGTGCGGGCACTGCTCTGCCTCCAGCATCTGCTCGTCCCCTCCACCCCCAGCCTTTTGTCATTATCTAAGCCATGACAAACCCATTATGATGCTAAAGATTGGAATTACTGTGATCCCAGGCAGATGCCCAGGAACCGGCCCAGAGAAACAGCAGTGTTTTGCACAAGGCAGTAATAAATTACTGAAGGTCACCTATGATTTATCACTGCTTTGGATTGTAGACAGTGACACTGCTCCACCCAGGGATGCAGCCTCATGGGTGCCAGAGCATCTGCTCTGGCTGAGCCTCTAACAGCGCTGGTTTTGCTTATTTTGTTGAGTTGGAAGCATCCCCTATAAGCACGCTGTCTCCTTGTCTGAGTGATGCCTTTGCCATCCAACACTGAATTTACATCCCACAACTGCTCCGACAACTGGAAAAGCACCGTCTGCTTTGGGATGCAAGATCCCAGCCTGCAGCTACTCCAGTACCTGCATCTCTCTATCCCAGGGCTAGCCTCTGATTCTCCCTCTCCAGGGCTATGAGAGCCCAGCACAGCCAGGGAGGAGACAAGGGCACAGCCAAGCACTACTCGCAGCCAGTCCACATTGGCAGTTGCAACCTCTCCCTTTAGAAGCAGGAAAAATAACCACCAGTGACTTTTGGAAGTAAATAAATAGCTGGTGAGCTGAGACGCTTGAATTATTAACTGTCAGCTCAAGTGCTGAGACACCTTGGTCATCGCTAACAAGAATATCTGATGCCAATAAAGCTCGTTGCCTATCCCGCTGCCAATATAAAAACATCCAATGTGTGTGGAAACCCGGCCCTCGAGCACAGAGAAATTGCCTGAAAACCAAACTCAGAGACCGGAAAATCCCCCAAATACCGCAGGATGGGGCAACCACACACACAGAGAGCAGCAGGGACCGGGCTGGGGGACCCCTGGGGCACCCCAGCAGCAGTGGGATGCTCCAAGGACACAGAGGTATTAAGAAAAGCTCCCTATTGCTGTGCTGAGAGTGCAAGGGGCGGGTGACAGCACATCAGTGACCTGCGTGCAGGTCTGAGGCACCCGGATGCCGCCACGGAGCTGCGCTCCTGAAGCTTGGGATGCTCCGATGAGGAACAATGAGGAACCAGAGGGTAGCAAAACCCCACCGAGGGCTTACAAGAGGGCTCGAAGAAAGGCTCAAGCGGCACTTTGCAAGCGCAGTTAATGCTGCTGGAGACTCCTCGCTGCCAAGGGAGCGAGCACAGACTGCTCTTAGCCAGCCCTTCCTTTGCCATCGCCTGCTAAATGGGTGTCTGCCCAAGCAGGGCTACCCCAGGGTTTGAAACACACAGGCTGTGTCCATCTATCCCAGCAGCCTCCCTCCAGCCCATCCTGCCCATGCCCCTCAGCGATGGGCACAGGGACAGGCAGCGTCCCCGTGTCCGGCTGGTGGCAGCGCCTGCGTTTCTACATATCCCTTTCATCTCATCAAAGGCTGCTCTATTTAATTCCCTGCACTCAGGTATAAAGCCCGGGTCCCATCCAGAAAGCAATTTGTGTCTCCTGGAGCAGGCAGTCATAACATTTCCCATTAAAATGTAAATTTGGCCAAGTTTTTCTGGCATCTCTTTTCCTTCCTTAAGGTAAGGAGGATATGAACTTGTATTATTTTTTCCATCAATGTTATCTTCCTCTCCGTTTTGTGCTAAGTAAAAAAGCTGCCCAATATACACCTTCTGCAAATTAAATTTGAATTGATTCTGACAGCACAACAGGGATCCAGATTACAAAGAGATGTGCTCGCCTAATTGGAATCATTTCCAAGAGGTTACTCGCAGCAGCGTTAAGCACAGAAGGTTCGGTGTCAGACGTGGTCTCTGCACCCAACACTCGTCTCAGCATTGCCCTCACAGTGCTCCCAGTACCAGCAGCACCGTGCGGGTGGTGCTGCCTCTCAGGAAGGTGCTGGATGCTGAGCAAGAGGGAGACTGAGATGAGCCCTTAGGCAGAAGCTCTTCCCTGGGAGGGTGCTGAGGCGCTGGCACAGGGTGCCCAGAGAAGCTGTGGCTGCCCCAT
>WYDI02029132.1:0-73626 GCA_009867235.2 Psittacus erithacus | reverse complement strand
TAGCATGCCTTCCAGGAGAATCTGCTCTAAGATTTTGCCAGGCACAGAGGTGAGACTGACTGGTCTGTAGTTCCCTGGGTCATCCATATTCCTCTTCTTGAAAACAGGGGTTATATTTCCCTTTTTCCAATCGTCAGGAACTTCACCTGACTGCCATGATTTTTCAGATATGATGGACATGATTTTTCAGATATGGTGTCCTTCATAATTAGAAGCAGAGCATGAGATATACATATTTTTATTAAAAATATTTACATAATTATTCTCTATACTATTTTTCAAACATATTTGTGAGATACCAGTGAGTCATAAAAAGGCTTCTCCAATATCTTGTCTGATATACTCTCACTACAAGTGATAGTTACCGTTCATATTTTCACTGTAGCTTGAGTGGTAGTTTAAAATTTCATTATTTTAGAGATTTGGAGAAAGACAAGCTTTTAAATATTGTTTAAACAAGGTATGTTAGATAAAATTTACTATGGTCTTGAGATGTAAAAGTATTCTTGCCTTCTGTACAGCTTTGTTTTCATGCAGTAAAACAGGCTAGCAGAGACATCATATTAAAATCACAGTGTTTGGATTTCTCCTACTAGCTCCACTACTGCCCAGCTGAGAAAGTTACTCTCTCCCACTGACCAAGTGTGACAATGCCATTCAGCTATCTTCTGAAATGACCTGAGGTAGATCCATATATAGCTGCTATATGTAATTACAGGTCTACCCTGTTTTTCCCTTGGACGGTATTGAAATTTTTCTATAAATGAAGGACATATATAAAACCTGTGAATACTGCAATACAATCTTGATTTGTATTAGTATATTTCATGACAAACAATTCATCAGCAATTCAAGGTCTTTAATGAAGTGCTGCAAATCTCTTTTCCTAAAAGAAGACTTTGGCAGTTGACAGTATCTGGGGCGGAAACGTGGAAGAGTGGGAATTTCTACCATAAATACTGCAAGAGGAGAACCAGCAGATTTTATGCTTGATTGGACACATTTTCACAGTAGCAAATTTTCACTGGTTACTAGTCTTCAACTTTTCCATTTCAGGTCCCAAACCACAGCTTAGTCAAGGCCTGCTTGGATTTGCATAAACTGTGACTGTTGTTATCTGAGTTTTAGAGTTTCTCTGATATTCTGTTACTTGAGGGCAATTTTAGCTACAATTATGTACTAGAGTAGTTTCATCAACTTAAAATGTAGAGATTTTCAGATTAATATTTACAATTTCTCTCTACTTAGGTTCTCAAATCCGTCACGCTACATATATATTCCGTATCAACATCTGCACTTAGTAGACAATAATACTTTTCCTATCAATGAGGTATGGACATACAAATTCGCCAGTATCTTATTCTCCACATGAGTCAAATTTATAAACATGAAGTCATATTCCCATGATCTGAAACTGTTTCCAAAAGGTACATGTTCACATGCAGCTAATACCACAGTGTGCGGGCACCTATGTCATGGTTTAAGCCCAGCAACGCAGCCTACTCATCACTCCCCCTTTCCTCCCTCAGGCAGCTGGAATATGAAAACATATCAGAATATGAAAACAAAACAAAGAAACATTTAGCATGTACTTTGCCTCTCTAGCCAAATAATTTCCTCTGCATCTTCTTGCTACCCATCCAGGTACCCAAATGGGGAAATTCAATATATGACTCACACGGATTTTAAATTGAAAATAATTTTCTTGAGGAAGGGAACATACTATTTCTTAGCATAAACAAAATAGACAGAAAAACATTTGGACTGGAATACTTAATGCAATCTATCTACAAACATTGCTGCAAAAAGTTCTAAAGCTTAAAGTCAACTACTTCTAATGTTCTGCCTTCAAATATTTCTCTTCTGTTGCAGGCATCATTTTTTCCAGGAAGTATTTGACATAACCCAAATTTGCCTACTAACTTTTCAAAGACAACAGTGGTTTTGCATAAAAAATGTATTGTAGAATCACAGAATGCTCCCATCATCATTTTTGTGTCCCTTCCCGAGATTCTTTCCAGTACGTTCACATCTCTCTTGTACTGGGGAACCCAGAGCAGGACCACAGCACCCCAGGTGTGGCCTCACCAGTGCTGAGTAGAGGGGAAGGATCATCTCCCTCCACCTACCGGCAACACTTTGCCTAACAGAACACAAATCATTGTTGACCAGAATGCTTCAAAAGCTATTCAGTTGATCAGAGTACTTCAGTGCTATTTGGTGCATGATGAGGACATCTTTTTGATCCTTAATCAAATCTGATGCCATAGTTTCCTAATCATAAACTCTTTTCCTCTTGAGTGCTGTTGACTGTGAATTTGCAGATAGAAATGAAGTGACTTAGCATTCACTTGTGAGTTTTGTGAGAAAAAGTCACAAGCACATGTAAATGAGATGTAGCATTGAGCTGCCTTCATACGATACAATCCAAGATGTAAGCAGTCCAGTCAAAGAAAAAGTTATGGCAGCTGTGGCTTGAATTTTAATGAGATGATCATTTTATGAAAATGTATTTGGCTTTAACAATCAAATGCAGAGCAAGACTCTAACTGAAAAAAAAGAAATCATGTTAAGCGGCACAATACTACTTCTAAGCCAAAGAATCCAATCCACATTTTTTAGTTACTTAGCCAAATATTCTCATTCCAAACTATGGGAAAGCAAAGTTTGCAATAATGAAGTCTGTGGATTGCCAATTATTTGGGGTTTTTTTCCCCTTTTGTGCAGCTCCTAGTGCAAGTCGATTCCTCAGCCACTGCTACAGATCTTATTTGTACAGCATACATATAGAAAAGCTTCTTAAACACTTCAAACTGAAAAACTTTGGCTTCAGCACGTATACTTTCCTAA
The DNA here is from genome assembly GCA_009867235.2 of Psittacus erithacus. Taxonomy (NCBI): domain Eukaryota; kingdom Metazoa; phylum Chordata; class Aves; order Psittaciformes; family Psittacidae; genus Psittacus; species Psittacus erithacus. The sequence goes on along the minus strand of WYDI02029132.1, from coordinate 70,776 downwards.
CACTGGGAGGCATTGTTACCAGCAAGAAGCCTTGAGTTTAAAGGCAGGAGTAGCAGAAACATCTGGAAGTTTACCTGAGCAAGTGTAAGGTCATGCAAAACATTTTGCTGTAACTTAAGGCTCTCAAATGGGAAAAGGCAAAGTCCTGGATGTACAAGGTGACCTAGGTGATTCACTGAGGTAATCAACTAACAAAGAGTGAAAATCAGCCTCGGGGCATAACAGGTGTGGTGTGTACATTGGAAATATGAAAATATCAAGACTGCTTTAAAAAGGTAGAGATCTTTCCTAGAAGCCTATAACAAATTCTGGCCAGCTGAGTTCAAGACAAAGTCACAGAGTTCTAACACTGCAAGTGTGTTCAAGAATATGGAAAGACAAGAGAATATAACAGAAAAACTTCATTTAAAATTGAGGTGGAGAGGGCACTTAACTGCTGTTTATAAGTACATATGGGAGGAGAGAGGAGGCCTGCAGGAATGCAAAAAAACCAAGTCTGAGAATAATTTTGGGGTATTGGCACAAGAACAAACAGCCGGAAACTAGGAACAGAATTCTAATGCCAAATTTTTTGGAGCAACCTTCCAAATAGCAAAAGAACTATTTCTGTTTCTGAATGTAACATCCTAAGCTCATGAAAGAGTCAAAACTGCTCTCCATAACAGCAAGTGATACAGGAAGTGTCCTGCAGGTCTGTATCCCCCGCGACTACACCTCAATTCCAGAACTGCCCTGGATGTGTAACTGCATAAAGGCTGAGACAGCTCATGAAGTGCTAGATGAGATATATCTGTAGCAATCCAGTTTCCTCCTAAGCTGGTAGCAGTTCCATTCTTAGTATGAACAGATTTTTATTTCTGGGTTGCAAGTGTTTCAACTAGCTAGATACCTGTTAACTACCTCTACTTGCCAGCAGCAGCTCAGCTTAACCAGAGCGAACAAACGGGCGTCAGTACTTGCAGCCAGTAATTCCAGCCAATTCCCACAACCCTGCTTTGGAGATGAGCAGCTGCCAACAAAAAGGGGTGAACAGGCACAAGCCAAAAGAAGGTTACACTTCCAAAGTGCTTGAGAAGTACCACTTTGGAAAGACAGATTGAAACAATATGTTAACTAACTCACCCTCACCACTTGACTACTTAGCTACATAAACCCTCCACCTAACATCATAAGCAAATTGTATGGAGAAACTAGCTTTCCTCCCTCATCAACTCGTACAGTGGAAAAATTACTTCAGAGGCTTCCAACATATTTGTGTTTCAGCTTATAGCACTGATAACAGCACTGTCTCTGATATTGCTTAAATCAAACTGAGCAAGAAATTAAGAACTTCTATTCTGTGTTCAGTTCTTTTGTAAGTTAGTTACGTTTCCAAACACTCCATTCAAAGATATACCAATAAAAAGTGACTTAATGTAACAGATACGCTTTACTCATACTTTTTCTCCTCTTATCTCGTAGCACTTTTCAAAGGTGGTCTTTTTTTCACTGCTGTCTAACAGTTAAGCTTTTCACACCGTGCACCATGGCTGATTTCATTTTCAAGCTACATTTAGTCTAGCATATATCTGTGTGTGGTTTAACCATAGGTTTATTGAAGCGATCATGGTCATTATCTCTCATTTTCCTTGAATACATATCGTCTCACACAGTGTTTTACTATTATTCCTGATATGAGCGTATCTGAATGTGGTAATTTTAAAGACTAATTCAAAATATCACATAATATTTCCTCTAATGGCAACAAAACTGATTTGCAATTTTACAGGAAAGTTATTTGCACTGTTATGTAGCATGGTTAATAACAGGGGTTCATAAAGACTGCAATCAAGACATTCCATCATGTTTTATATCTGGCTGCTTTTTATTGATAGGTTCCTTCTTCACTATATATTCCCTTTCTCATGAAATATTTCTACATTTCTAAGTTAATTCACTTTGTCTCTGTTGTTATAGCTACTAGTGGATCTTTCATGTGTTTAGTACAGGGTGATATAATTTTTCCAAACACCAAATATCTCTTCTTACTTCCAGAAATATGAAATTCTTAACTGTGTATTTGCTGTAACATTAAACTAAAATAAATAAATGAGATTTGACAAGATGGAGATGACAGTCTTCAGGCATGCCATCTGGGAACAGTGGGATTTGTTTACAGTTTCATTTCTCACTCCAAATCCTACCGTGTCCTAGCATGTAAAGGTCTCTTAAGGAGCAATGTCATCGGCTAAAACACATTGGGTACCCTTGAGTGGCCAGCAGAGCTCGACAGCGGGCTGTAGCAGCAAAAATCTATAGTCAGTTCACAAGCTCTCAGAGAGCCAAGAGTTGGAATTACTACAACTTGCATTGATTCTGTGTCCTTTTAATGTGACAGCAATGTCAAATAAAGAGTTGCATAATTTTTGTTTCAAGATTTAAAACTCCAGAAAAAGTCAAAACTGTTTGCAGTCCTGCAATAAAAAAGGGCTCAGATTTTATTTCAGTTTATAAACTTCCTTGTAAGGTAATAATTAAAGGTTGTGCATAAGCAGGAAGACCATGTGGAATAACAAGGGGTGAGCCTTGACACATAAGGTAGGGATCAGCTCTGGGCTCAGAAACTGACTTGTGATGCTGGGTGCATAATTTGACTTCTCCATGTACAAGAGAGATGATAATGTATCCTGGAGTGGAGACAACTTTTCAAGCAAGTGTTGTCTTTCTCTTCTCATATATACAAAGCTGAGCAACAAGGGATCATGACTTTGATGGGGGCATCTGCATCAACGCACTCCTAGAAGGAGACAGTATTTTCATGGAATTTGTTTTGAAAGGAAATCATACACTAATAGCTTTATCCCCGTCACTCAGCTGTTTTGTGAGCTACACCAAAGGTTTGAATTTCCTTTGAGTCCTTGGAAAGCTTCTAATTTAGTTATTTAATTTAGTAATTTATATAATGCTTGTCTTGGCAGCTGGATGCTTTGCACATAAGTAAAAATTTAACATTACATAAGCCGCCCACAACAGGTAACAGAAGTTAAATTACTGCTTTTAATGCTGTTGAAAACCTTGACAGTCAAATTAACTAGAATTAAAAAAAAAAAAAAAAAAAAACAAAAAACAAACCCACAAACAAACAAACAAACAAAAAAAACCCCACAAAAACAAATCACAGAACAAAAATACAAATCCATCAAAATCTTAACACAACACACCAATTTTGCATTATACTCTCCAAGACACAAAACTCAGACACTGGCTAGATCTGGTGCCAAACTGGAAACTCTTTCTGGTGGAAAAAGCCCTGCTCCACTGCAGCTGGCATTTAGGACCAGACTGGCTGGTAGAGATCCCTTACTGCCAGACACCAGGGGTAATGGATACAGACCTGTCTCCCAGTTTTTCTTAGCTGTTTGCTTTTGAACAAGAAAAACATTTCCCTTCTTTAAAAAATGAAAGTAATGTTGCTACTACCAATTCCAAGGAAGAAGCAGGTAAAGTTCAGGTCCCCCAGGAAAATGGACAGAAGTCACAAGAAGCCATGAGCCTGCAGTAAGTCAGGCTGCCATTTGTCTCCCCACTGGTAAGACGCGCTCCCTCCGTTACTCAGTTTCTCATGAGCCACATGGCTCTGCGGTTCCTGAATGCTGATTTTATGCATTTAGAAAAACCTTTGGGATGTTTGAGATTTTTAGCTCTTGCGTGCATGCAAAGAACAGTGTGTTAAATGATTTAACTAAGCTTGTGTTTAGAACTCTTTAGGAAAATAAAATCTTATTTTGAGAGGTAATGTGATCCTAGGAATTAGCACTGGGATGAGAATTAATTCATTCAACAGATTGTTACTGAAGTGTTACATGTACCTGGCCCACACTGGCAAAATCAGGAGCTTCAACAAAACGCAACCTGCCACTTCTCTCCAACACTCCCCTTTTCCAATTAGTCAGTTAGGCGGGTGGCCTGATCTTCAGAGGTGCTGACACCTGCAGCTTGCTCTGACTTCCACATCTGAAAAACAAATTTCATGGCAGGTGCGAATGACTATTGTCTCTGAAAATCAAGCCATTTGGGTAAAAACATAGCAACTTCATGCTCTTTTCATTTAGGTTCTGGCTGCATTATGCTTTGGTTTTCCCATTTCAGAGATCATAACAGTTTTACCAGCTTCCCACAAACATGGTGTTCACTACTTAGGAAAGCACTAGATAAATGCTGGACGTTATTAATTTCTCATTACTTCTGCAGTGAACATGCTTCTGACACACAAAGTGAGTTTGGCTTCACAGGCTGCTCTGAGGGCAGAGATTCCCAGCCTGCAGCCAGGTAGTACTGTCAATTGGCAGAGCCCTGCTGCAGCCTAAGGGCTGTGTACTGCTACCCCAGGCGAAGGGCTGGCTCTCAAACATTCACTTTCCTATGAACACTAAACCTAAATAACACAGGCAATAATTGCAGAACCCCACAGTTCCAGCAGTATTCCATAAATAATTCAGTTTAAGAGTCCAATCTGCCTGAGAGACATGAAACTGAAATGTAATATCATGAATACAGAGATCTAACCAATTTATTTTTTTTTTAAATATTACAGAAGTAGTAGTACAGCCATGATAGCATAAGAGCAGAAATAAAGCAAAGTGAAGAGAAGTGAAATGTTTCATTAGACTGGTTTGCTAATGCTGCAAACAGAAGTGACTGGACACACAAGCTTCTCTTCAGGTCTGAAATAGAAACAGCAGCTGCAAAAGCTGAAATTTACCATCAGACTGTCTGAAACAAAAAAGTAGCAAGTACCTGTGTAGGCAATAAACTTTTCATGTACTCTGAAAAAGAGTGAGAAATATATTTATCCCTCTTCAAGGCTAGAGAAGTCAGCTTAGGGTGGAGGGTGTTAAATGAGAACACACCTCAAAAGAGACTTTAATCTCCTAGTATTTCTAAGAGAGATTATTTTTAGTACCTGTACTCTTGTTTTGGATGCATTTCATTGTGTTCGTGGTGTTATTCCTGTGCGAAGAACACCAAAAATCTCAGAGGTGGCATAGCTGCATTGAGAGAATTGCCTCCCACTAGAAGATGGGTGTTTCTGTCCATCATTGACTGTGTGAGCTTATTCTGCTGCACCGCGGCTGTTTACTCTTCCCTATTGTGTCCAGGAGGGCATATGGCATAGTGAATGGGCTGCAGAAATATCTGCAATGGCTCCAAGGATGATTGCTTTTGTAAGATGAATTGCCCGATTCAGTATTTGCTGCTCAAATACAGTCTCAATCTCTCTGATACATACTAGACCCAGGTATTTGTTTCTGGGGCTGAAGATAGGGAGTCAGGAATTTTATGAAATGCAGGGGTTCTGGTTCTGACAAAATTTTTTTTATTAGGATCTTGTAAAAATTGTTAATGATTGTTTATATAGGTCCCAGGTTAAACTGGTAACAACAATGCTTGACAATACTTTATGTCCTTTTAACTCATTGATGTTATCCACCTGCACAGGAGAATACACCAGTCCAGTAAAGGACATCTATATAATTAAAATGAGTGGTCTCTTTAGAGCAAATAAGGTGGGGTCTGAAAAGCCCAAATCTTTTGAATAATGGCGGATTTTCTTCAGGCAAGCATATTTATCTGTGAGAGTCTTGCCACAATTGTAAATTGCAGTTTGATACTGATCGGGTTATCTAAGCTGGTTTCAGTGCAGTGATATTTAATGAAGGGACAACTGTTATTGAATTTGATAAAAATCAATGAGAAAATTTGTTTGCAGTGTAAATGATAAAGCTTTCATTTAAGTATAAAAAAGCACAAGCTTAGTGATATAAAAACTTAGAATCTCTTTTTATATTACTTTACATTTTCCATATTCCTTCTTGTTCATTTGTTTGTTTGTTTGTTGAGGTAGCTCATGATAAAGTCAAAATATTATAGAACTATCTGTATATTCGTGTTTCCTTGTCTTCTTCCTGAGGTTGCCATAGGAGGTACTAGAGATAACTTCTGGCTTGTTACACAAGAAATATAAAGGAAAGAGTCAGCACGATAATTCTAATTCCCCACATACAAGATGTCATGTGGCTGCTCCTCTATGGAACCATTTTGGCTTTGGAGCAGACAGTTCACCTTAGGTTGCCAAATTTTTCATAGATTGATGGTGTTTGAATGGTTCTTTATCAGGCAGAAGGTGGGGCAGCTGTTGTATTAGTTGGTTCTTATGTTTAGTGCCTGTCATGGTTATTTTTATAGCATTTTGGAGTCCTACAAAATGGTTGGGGAAACTTCAGAAGCACTTAATTTTAGTTTATTTCTCTTTTTAGTTCATCATTTTGGAGTGGTTAGACAAAAGTATTTTGCAGGTTTTTCTAGCATTCTCACACAGCTCCTACAGAGTATTTGGAATGGTGGTTCTTAGTTAAATGGTTACTGTTGGTCACATTCTCTAGAAGTCTATTCTGCTCCTGGAATAATGTCATAAAGTAGAAGTCATTTTTTTGAGCTACCAATTTATCATTCCTCCCTCTGCTAACACACTGTCTCCATTTCACAGATACCAGCTGCCTTTTCTTTTTGGTAATCTAACTTGTTTACATGAAGAAATTAAGTTCAGAGTAATTGCTCTCTACCTGCATCTATCTTTGAAGTTTGCAGCTTTCATTTCAGATCTGCACAAGGCCTTGCATTCCTGAAAGCTATCTATTTTCTCAAACCACAGTAACTGGTCCAATAAAAAAATATTACCTCTGCCTACAGACCTTGGTTTGCCTTAAGCAACCACAGCTCTTGCTTGAAGTGCAATGGCATGCTTCCAGGTTCTCAGCTGAGACAGAAGGTCAAAATGATTATAAACAATTAAAAACATCTTAATCCCCATTAAAGTGGTGAGTCATTGAGGAATGCCCAGGGCAGATCAAAAGCAGTTGCAAGGAGACAAACTGATAAGGGAAAGGACTGTGGGAAAACCCATCGGGAGCTGGTCCTTCCAAGGTCCCCATGGAGGGGGCAGACATGCACCTTAAAACTGGACATAATTATTTTTGGTTTTAAAAAAGGATTTTTATCAGTGATGAGTTTGCCCTAAAAAACAAGGCTTTAAAGAGACTGCCTATTCTTTGCATTATTCACAAGCCTTGCCCTAGGTGGGAATGGCACTTCAGCATGGGAACTGCCATCAAGCGTGCAGAAGACCCTACAATTAATAGCTAAGAACTGCAAGCCAGGAACAGCAACTTCAGGTAGTCATGTCCCAGGTCATGCCTGCAGGTGCGAAAGTGCGCTCTTAGTGTCTTGAGTCAAAAAATGGCTAATCTAGGAGGAAGAAAGGAAGAAAACTATTTACAGGGTTGGCTAACTCAAGGATACTTTTCATATGTCAGCTATGATAATGCCTATAATGTAGGCATTTAGATGCATGGATGTTTCTAGAGTTTAAAATGATTTTAAAGAGGAGCTAATGTCTTTATGCATCATGGAAACATCCAGAACTCTCTTATTCAGGAGAAAACAAAATACTAGTGCTTTGGCAGTACTGTTCCCTTGATGCGCATCCCACAAGCTAGACTTATCCTCTCAAAGGTGGATTATTTCTCAATTGTGCAATCCTCTTTTTAAGTTTCTTCAGAGTACTTGACAAAAAAGATGTTGAAAGTAGCTGGCCTGTTGTTTTAATACAAGAACAAATCTTCTAGTTCCCAAAATCTATGATTGCCTGAAAGAAATGAGAATGTAATGCCCTTGAAATGGTTAGTAAATGAAGTGAGAAAAACCATTGTGTCAAATTGAATCTTTAGCCTTCAGTTCTGTCATAGATAGGTATAAAAGAACATCTTTTATTCTGCCTATGGCTATAATAAAATCAAATTATTTTTGTGTTGTTCAAGCTTTGTTTCAAATAAAGTAATAAAGGAAGAAATGATGGGGCTGTTGAAGAACTTGTGCCTCTTTTCTTTTCCAAGCTCTTGGATGAATCATAGTCACACATGTCTGAGTAATCAATTTCACTAGTACATTTCCCAAACTCCCCAGCTGTAACTACGACAACGCAGTTAGAGATTGAAAACGTCTTAAAAAAAAGAAAAGAACTTAATTCACCCAGCTCCTCTACACCCTGTTAAGAGTAATTAAATGTCTTTTAATCAAGGTAACAGTAGATACTCTTCCAGTGCTGCTGTGACCTCTGCAAAGTGGACATGAGGCCACAGGGGAAAGCCATGTGTTCTGTCTCCAGTCTATTGCTTCATAATCATTCTATAATTACGGAATGCTGTCAAAAATGATATGTTACAGTGTAATTAAAGACAATACTAAGGTGTAAATAGAAATATACATATGTGTGTATCACAGGTGGATAGCATGCTTGTGAGCACATAAAATATCTACTTCTGCTGGTAAAAGGTACTTTAATTCTGGCATTTCCTCACTTTGGAATGCTTGGCTCTGCAACTGTTAACAGTTCTTTTACCTCATTTATGTAATGCAAGGGGGACCACCAGTTTCAGCAGGACTGTATGCCCTGCCCAGTGGGTGATGCAAGAGGACAGCATGGAGCTGATAGCCAGGAAAATTCACTCTGCTACTGACTCTACCACCACTTTCTGCTTTGACCTTGGGTCAAGTCACCTCTCTCCTGGCCAATCTACCTCTAAAAAGGGGAAGCACAGATTGTGCCTGGCTAAGCTTATGTCAACCATCTGTGCCACTCTCATTCAAGCATGCGCCCAGTGTCATCCGTTAATCTGAGGAGAGGTTTCTTGGCCTGACTGGTGAGTAATGCAGTCTGAAAATAGGAAACAGAAAATGTTCAGTAAAAATATGAAGTTTTGAATTAGAAGAGTTGGAAAGCCAGAAGAGAACTTAGTTTTCTTTCATATATAAGTCCAGAAAATATGAAAAAGTTCTGTATTAGACTGAAAGTGTTAAAGTATATTGCCTGTCTTTACTGGTTTCTGTGGTTTGCGGGAAGTTACGCATAGCTGCTGAAGATACTTAACAGCTGTTACTTACATCTTCTGCCAGACAGGGAATTATTCATGGGAGCAAACCTAACGGGGGCACTAAACAGACCTGATTCTTTGTGACTGGCACTTGTATTCTCCTGAATTCATCATCACTTAACCATGTATCTCAAGTAAAATACTGAAGTCACATTAAATGTATCAAGCAGAAAGCTGATTAAACACTTATCAGTACCAAATTGACATTTTGCTACAGCAACAAATGATTTTACACATCACTGTCTTTGGATCAGGAGCATTTCAAAGTTACAGGATTATAAACAAATTTATTTTTTTCATTTTCCTATTTCTCCTAAGTACAAAATTTACTTATGTGACAACATCCACCGATGGTTTCTATTATATTCTGCAGGAACTCTGGTACAAGAATCCTCATTTGCAAAACAGAAATACTTCCTTAAACAGATATAGCTTCTTTCTTCTCCACTAAATAACAGATAAAATTAAAATGTTTCTTTATGTACAACCCTTTTTATCATTATAATGGCTAGGTAAAATCTCTTCTGAGGTAATTTTCTGTCAATCCAGAATTATTTTAATGGCTCGCATGGATTATTTTGAGATAGAAAATTGCCTTGGGGAAGGAAAAATTTATTTCACCGTGGACCTTTTATGCCAATATATATCTCTAGATATCCATTAGCATTTGAACCAGTTTCTCCCTCTTTTAACTGCAGTTGTGTATTCTTTTTGCTCCTGAACAGGTATGGGGAGAAATCATTAACTTAGTGCACTCAGAGGGAGGAATGCTGTGCATGTTTGTGTGTAAGCCTCTCAAAGCCCCACTTCATATGCATCTCTATCTAAACTGTCTGTACCAGAATAGATTAGTATAGACTGAAGCACATGATGGGTAGCAGAATTCATTTCTGAAATTATCTCCTATTACTAACTGTGTCAGGTAATAACTTTTATAGTTAGAATATAGCTGTTTTCAGAAATAAAAAAGGGAACCCATTTTTCACTTAAGAAGTCCTGTTATCTTCTAAAAAAAGACATTTTGCACAATGTTTTTTCTAGTCAATTTTTTTTAAATAGGGCACACTCATTTGTATTTTTTATAGAATTTCATACAGAATGATTTCAAAGCTCACAAAAGCCAGAGAGAGTTAGCAACTGGTTAGGATGGTTTTGTGCCAAGATTATAGTTAAAATACTGAATTTTATCTAAATTCTTTTTTTCCTTTTATACACCTTTTCTGCAACAGATACACAAAGAAACCTCATGATAGAGCCATTGTAAACTCCAAAGAGAAAAAGAAAAGATAAAAAATAAAAGAGGAAAAGAATAACTTATTTCAAAAAAAGAGATATCACATTAGATACACAATTCACCATTCTCATTATCACTATTATTCATAAGGTTGATTCACATCAACTGAGTGTCTTTATTTGAAATCCTTTTACACATATTGTTGTCTACAGAATCAGAGGTGATGAGGTGACAGTATGTCTGCTTTCTTTTATACATTGATTTAAAAAGGAAAAAAAAATCTCCTTCATTTCTATGAGCAAGTAAGCATAAAATGCTCGTCTGTATTTCTTTTGCATTAAAGAATCTGCATAGGGTCATGAGCAGCCAGCATTTAATCAAGCCCACTGATGCATGGGTCTTTCCAGAAGAACTCACATTAACTTTATGGTAAATTATAGAGACAAATCTCTCTGCATGCTCTATAGAAGACTAGGCACCTACTGTTGAAGAAGAGTGAAAAAGAATTTACCAAACCATACCAAGACATAGGCTTCACTTTGTTGTACATCAAAAAGGTATTCTGTTCAATAAACCAAATGACTCTTACTTCCATACACTGGGATGATTTGAGCTTGTTTATTCTTTACTTCATATTACAATTCAAGATTCATTCAGCTAATAGCATGTCAATTAGTTTGTTCATCTTTAATTCACATGTGCTCTATGATATTTTGTCATTTAATTTATAAACTATCATTTTATGCATCTAACTCTTTGCTATAGATCAGGAATTTTCTTATAGAACCATGATGTTGCATATGTGCCCACCCCTCATTAAAGGAGGTCTTTACTTCAGGTGGTAACAGAATTCTGATTCAAGTGAAAGACGCTATTTTTTCTGTTATTCCCCCAAGACAGAAGATCAAAGGTCAAGTCTCAGATTCCTGCATACATGTTGGACTTTCCTAGAAAGTTCTCTGCATCTGGTGGTTTTGATTGCATTTCTGGTGTTTCTTTTGTTTTGATTTGGTTTGTTGTTTTATTTTCATAATGTATTGTCAATCTGGCAATCCAATCCATTTTGTAAGAAGTTGGCATCATATTATGACTTTTCCCTAAGAACGATAAAGTATCCAAGATGTTTTAATTCATTCATTAGCTGACTGAAATTCAGCTAACTAATATTGCAGGGAAATAGAAACCCTAGTCTAGCACAGAAAGCTCTATCCTGAGCACAGCTGCTTTTCAGAAAGCCATTTCTTGTATTTCCTCATGCACTATAGAGGGAACATAAATTTAGGGCTCTGGACACCACCCTGAGACCTGGACAATGAAAAGGCCCCTGCTAGCATGTTTGCGCTTCATTGGCTACCTATGTCATGAGATCTAGTTTTTGGATTTGATGTTTTACACAATTTACAAAGAAGTTGGTAGAAAGAAATGTGATGACGAAAGACAGCGAAATGAGTTCATAGCATTTTGAATTCCTATTGACCAGAAGTGTGTATATATATGGACACCTAACAGGATTCCCGTGATGCAGGGCAATCTGTTATACTGAACTAAATCATACATCTGAGCCTTAACTAAGGATTAGAACACACAGTTATCAGAATAGGTCAGTGAATCAGTGAGTTACTATTGAGTTAGTCATCACTTAGTCCAGGCATCAGACAGACATGATAGAAAGTGAATCTGTAGAAATCCTGCAGTAAGATTGAAAACTGGAGGTTCGCTATGTAAATAAAAGTGCTTATATAAATATAGATAAAGGTTTTCAGGCCCATTTTGAAAATTCTGTGTGGTGCAGGGAAATAATCTGTGTCATCAGAATATTTTACTTTTGAAATAAAATTACCCTGTGCTGAAAAAAAAGGCACGGCCTGAAAGCTATTAACACCCCATCATTCAGAGAGCTATATTCTGCGGTGGCCAGTCTCCTATCTTCTTCCCCATCTTCCACCCTGGCAAAAACATTCAAATGAGGCACAACTCTTGGGTGCTGGTTCAGCCTCCCTGGAATCTTCCAGAAAACAGAGAACTAACCATTCAATAATTTTGCAAGACAGAGTGTAGGCTCAGTCTAGCTTTGGGGCTCTATTCTTGTGATACTTTTTCATATGCTTTCATATATTTATACATACATAAACACATTTTTTTCACACTACAATAATAAAAGTATGTTACATCTCTGTGGGAATACAAAGGCAAAATATGAAAGAGAAGATTCTTTGAAGGGTTTGCATTCCTTAACCCATTTGGTTCTCAATTTTGTAGGGGTTAGGAATGTACCTCTGCAATCATATGATAAATTCACATCAAAACTAGGTGTTTCAAGCCAGCAGGTATCTATTAATGCAGGAAAACTGTAAATGCAGGCATGAATTACATTCCTATTGTAAATTCTGTTCTCAGAGGGAGTCAATTTCTGGATGTTAGAACCTTACTCTTTTTGAGATAGTTTGTTGAGCTGTAAAACAAGACTCATATTCTTCCTTTCACCTCCAGGGCTGACAACTTGAACCTACTCTGCTTGGGAGGAGCTCTCCCAGGCACTTCTCTATTTGAAAACTGTGATCAGCTACAGCCACCTTGGATCACTTTTTTCCCACATCTAAATTTAGTAATTCAATGTATTTATCTGCCCTAACTATGACATGAGTAGTATCTTCCCAGAAGTTTTGTGAGACAGATTTTCTTATGGTCTATAGGTGTGGTGTAGGTTTTCCAACAGGTAAAGTCCAGGATGAGAAAGCAATTTTAGAATCAGGGGTTATATATTTGAGGAGCATATTTGAGTGTTTCCACAGGTCAGCAGAGGATGAAGGAGTAGGTCATTGCTAGGTTGGATGGTAAGTGTGGTATCAGTTACCTAGTTTACGGACAATTTTGGATGGGAAGCAGAGGACACACTATAGATACTTGGCTACTTTGCATTCCCCCATTTTTATCCTCCTTTCTCTGGGCTAGATACAACTCATGAAATGGATTTTCTTTCCTTATATATGGCATGGCATTATAAATACATGGCTCCATCCATGGACATGAAGATAAAAAGGAGCATGTGTACTTTTGTGAGAAACCTTTCCATGTAAAATGTGTCTTTTTCTTTGAGTTGCCACTGACTGCCTCCAGCACTGATTAATCTGATTTCTTATAGCAGTTTGATGTTACATTTTCTATGGCACTCTTTTCTAATCATTCAGAGAAAGACTTGCCCATGTGTAATGAGGAGACAATCTGAATTCCACAGCCTTGTACTTGCGAGGATGTAGTAAGCCCCAGTCTGATTCTCTGCTTGAATTCCCAGAGCTGGCAACTAGAACTTAAAAGGAAAAATAAGTGAAAATAAACATAATTTCTAAAGGAGAGAAAAAAATTTATTTTATTCTGTGTAAGTTCTCTTCTTTCTCTTACCAACATCAGAACAGAGCAATTTTTGAGTATGAATAAAGTAAAAAATTCATACCTGTCACTTGTGGTTCAATTTTCTTCTCAAGGTATACAACAAACATCAAATCCCCGAGTATCATTTTTTTTTTAGTTACTTCTCAGGGAAGAAACTTATTTTAAAAAAAGTCATTGAAGTCCCTACTGTATGCATTGATTGGAATATCAACAAATATGAATCACAAGCCAACCACACAGGAAATGCAGCCTAATTAATTGGCTTTAATCATTGACAGGGAGAGTGTCGCTTCCTTCCATTCGAAGCACCTGAGCCTATTCTAAATTTTTTAAACATAATGTAACTGTAGTCATTTGTGCTGAAACTTTCTAAGCTGCATATCTTTTTCAGGATGGTTTTGTGGATATGTGGGTTTAAAATTTTAGCCAAAATTACATTCAGCCAGTTCTGAGAATGAGACTGGAGAGAAATACATAGCTTTGTTATGCCAGAATATTATCAGGGTGGGTTTTTTTACTGACGTCCATCCTAAACTTTGGAGGCAGACACCTCAGACTCAGGAAAGGAATGAAGATCACAACAGCAGTCCAGTCTCCCTAGACAACACCCTTTTCTTCCTCCATCCCCCTGGATACAATTAGACCTTATCTCCTTCAATACTGGACTAGTTGTCACTTGAGCAAGTGAATTGTATTATTCACTTATGTCTGACATGCATCTGAACAAGCTAAACCTGGCTTATTGTTTTGCTGAGGCTAATGCACATTTACAGTCAGTCACATTTGTTTGAATTAAAACTGTTAGCTGCATAATGCTGCTTTCATGGGCAGCCCTTTTACATTTGTAACAACTGTATTTAACATCACACTGCATTACTTGCAGACATGCTGGATCTTGGTATTTTCCCGGTGATGTCAGTCTATCACTGCTAAAGAAGTTTTTCAGTTACAGCTTAACAGCTGCTTTCATAAGCAACCAGTTTGCATCACCCCAAATGGCTAAGACAGCCTTTAGAGCTACAGATGATGCTGACCAAAGAGTGATGACAGGTGCATGGAAGTATTGTAGAAAAAGCAAGCTGAATAGAAGTGCAGCCTCACAGTCAAGTAATACATTCCATCAAAATAATATCTGTAGCTGACTTCCTTATTACAAAATGTTTTATCATAGCAATCTTATTTTTAGTGGCAGTCTATCTTTTGTAACTACAGGATATACTACCACTTTATATTTTGCTGAACGTAATTCAAATACTGAAACACACAGCTCCTGATCTGGCAAATTACCAAGTATAATGGGTCATGCTTCCAAAATTTATTCAGATAGTCAAGTATTTAATAATATTCTTTTTACAATAATAAACTAAAATAGATCTCTTCCCAACTTTAGATTTAACATGAAAACTGAAGAAAAAATTCACATCTAGATGTTAATGTTGGTAAACATTTGGCACAGCTAATACTTCAAGCTTTCTTGTGTTGAAGTTCATCTAGAACTTCATTTATATGAGCAATAGAAACTTCCATTCCATAAATAGAATTTCCATTGCCTTCAAAACATCTGGACCTACTAGAAACAGGTGTATATCCAGCTTTGATTTCCTCATTTCCTAATGTGAGTACACTAAACAGTCCAGCATGATTTCTTGCTGTATCTTTTTCCATGTATTGTTAAATAAAGTCTGAATGTTATTGAAAAGTAAATATGTACTTAAAGCGTAAAGCTTGGCTATCTAACTTCTTCTCAAATGTGCCATAACTATACTGTATAAATAAAGACACTAAGAAAAGAGAAAGAAAAACTTTTTTATTAAGCAATATGGGCAGGGCTTACTAGTTGTCTACAAACTTGAAGTTTCCTTTTTGACTTGTCTTCCTGTTATAACACGATGGACGTACCATAAGAACTTGCGTTGAACAAAACAGGATTGCCAGATGTCAAATGTTCTTTATATAGCAATTTTTATTCATCTTATTCCTCAGACCTCAGTCTGTCTTTCTCCTCTGACTAATAGATATTTTTCAAAGATTCTTTATTATCATGACTTCAGGGAAATCACCATTATATTTCTTTATAATTTGAGTTAAAAAATAACTACTAGTTTCCAGACATAGTACTTCAAACCAAAATTGGATTTTCCTCTCTTTTTTTCAGCCAGTGTTTTTCAACAACATGCAGGTGAAGTGATCTGCTCCATTATGATTGAATGCTGTCACAGTTCTTGTCTGTCCCTGCTCCTCTCCTGGTACTGTATTTTTGTGAGTCATTTCAGGTTCTGGGAATTTTGGAATCAGTGTTGACACTCAAATCTTTCATTGTGTTCCTAAGAAACATGCAGGCCTTCAGATAATCTATTACTTGAACAATTAAAAATGCAGACTTTAAAAAAAATTAACAGCTTATGCTGAGGACAAAGTTTCAAGTTTAAGGCATTTTCCTTTCACATAGAGACTTTTTACAGAGCCACAAGAAAGAAAGGAAAAAAAAAAAAAACACATAAAAAAGAAGAAAAAGATCTCCTTATTTGGCTAGAATCCCAAGAAAAAAGACTCTGAGATACATGACTCATACACATTGCTTCAGAAACTCTGAATGTTGTAAGTGCTAAAAGTATGAATATTTGAATTATGTGCATCCTGAAGAACCAGTCAAACTGGAAGCAGGGAGATTTGAGCATCTTGGAAAACCTGCTGGAGAAAAAGATCCATGCTTCATTGATTATGACAAATATGATCTTGAAAGTTGCTACATCAACAAAAGAAGAACCAAGCTAAGGCTTTAAAGCATGTAACTGATCTTGCAAATGAGGTCAGCCTCAATCAGCTGTAGCTTCACCTGAAATACAGTAATGTTATCAGTGCACCAGGTGCTAAGAGAAACATGTTGAGGGGCAGTGAATTTTTTAGGGCACTTTTGTGATATTTAAAAAAAAGTAGTCAAAACAGGTTGAAAATGTTTGCTCAAGAGATATGCTCTCAGAGATTATGGTTTAATCTTTAAATCTTTTAAAGCCCAAAGAACATTGGTTTCTTCTAGAGGAAAAAAAGACTAAAAAGCCCCAGCGTTCATCTATTATAATGACACTGGCAATCATTTAACAGCTGGAATACTCAAGGTGAATTTATTACTTCTGGTTTTCCCTATTAATGTTCGCCTTCTTCTGGAAGGCATGAGAGTAAGAGCGGGGCTGAAGCATTTAAAATGTTACAGTCCTTTTGCAGACCACATTTGAGACATACTGCCTTAAAGGCTGAGACAGGTGGCAAGGCCCTCCTCAGGCTGGCATGAGAGCCTGGCCTGCGCATGTTCTAGCTCATTTTCTGCTGTTAGCAGCGGTAATGCCTGTGAGCAGATATGGTCACCCTGCAGGAACCTTTCAGGGCTTGACTGACTCACAGCTTTTCTTGACATGACTGCTGGTGCATAATACATTGAAGCCACTCATCTCTGGGTGTTAACAAAAGCCCCCAGCAAACAAACAAATAAACAGTGAGATCTTTTCTGGCAAACCTGCTGTCCATATTTGTGCTGCATTATTAGACAATTAACAGTTTGTGTGTGTGCAGCAGGTATTAGGAACCATGAGGAATCATTAGTACATGCTTTGCCACCTAGCAGTGATGACAAAGGAATTAAGAGCAAACTCTGTTCAAAGATTTTTGTTGTTGTTGAAGATCATAAATTGATCAGATTTTCCCTTCAGTGGAAATAAATAAATCAAAAAACACTCCCCGCTGTCAAAGAGCCTATAAGCAAAGCCAAGAAATTTATACTGTTTTGAGCCAAAGGAGACAGTTTGGCAATGGTTCAAAATGCAAAACAATTTGTTAAAATGCACACCCAAAATAAAAATCCCATGGTTATCTGTGCAAAACATATTTAATTCCTTGACAAGAAGGTGGTTTGCGTTTAACGCAATACGCAGTGACTTAACTGTGTAGCCTCCATTCAGCATTTTAATCTTAATCACTTCCATGGTGTCAAACATTCATCTAGGTCCACAGACTGCAGCTGATTTTAAATTACTTCAGGTCAAGTTCCATGTCTAATAAGGCCTAAATACATGGGGCTTCTTCAGAGTAATCTAAGGGAACACATAGGAGGAGTTAGAGAGTTGCAAATCTGAATCTTTCAGCAAAGATTAAGCCTTTTTATAGAGAAGGTGAGGAAATAGTGCACAGGACAGTTTGGATAAGAAGCCCCAAATCCCCATGGCGTGTGCTGCTGAATGCTGTTTGAGAGTGATTTAGTGTACTGTTATTAAAATGATTCAGAGTGTTTGCATTTTTATTGCCTACTTTGTTTTAATCTGTGGTAATTTCAGCCATGTTCTGATCTGTCAACCTCATTGTATATTTGCGAACACTCTCTACTCAAGTGGCTCTGCAGTGGAGCTGAAGTGCAGACAGTCTTGTTGATAGGCCCTTGAAATCACCTTAATTATTAAATTCCCTTCAAACATTCGTTACATTCACAATAGTTAATGTGACCAACATTGCGAATTTAATTTTCCTTTGATGTAATGTAGACATAATAATTTGTAAAAGGACAGGTCTTTCTGCTTCATAGCATGACATTGCCTCATTTTGCCACAAAAGGGAACATAAGGTGTGATTGTGGCATGCAGCATCTTTAGGGTTAGGAAAGGTATACCTTAGCAGAGGGCAGCAGATTGGGGCAAAAATCAGCCCTAAACACAAGAGCAAGAGCTCATTCAGTTTTCATGTGGGTTAATATGGCTAAAGTCCAGCCTGAGGAGCAGCACCAGCAGCATCACATACCACTTGAACAGTCAGCTCCCCAGTCACCCCAGTAAAGGAGGGCCTTTTCATGAGTCCATGTTTTTTCTTCACCAGGGGAAAGCTAAGTAAGCAGTGGTAACTAGATGAGAGGAAGAGAAGGAAGAAGAAGCTGGTCACTTCCCAGCTCTCCTTTCAGTCAGCGGTGCTGGTTTTTTCATCCACACCAGTACAGGCAGTCAGCAAGGCTCCCAGGACAAGACTGCTTGCTCATTGTCTGTGCTCTGAACTTCTGCGCCACCACTGACTCTTGCCCCAATTGCAAAGCAGCTTCAGCCTGGCCCTGCATCTCTTTACTTTTAGCTAAGCAGCATGTGCAGCAAAAGTGGTGAGACAACATGTCAGAGGCTTGCACCTGGGCTGACTTCCAGGGTGTGTGTTCTCACTAATGGCAACGCCTGGACACAGCCTGTGCCATTGCATCTGCATTCTTGCCGTTGCTTGTGCTACCTCCACTCAGTCAGTGAAGCTTGCTAACATATGTTGCAGTCATATGTACAGATGTTGGATGCACCTTGTAAGGAATCTTTGGATATTTATGATGTGCTCATCATTGCAGTATCTGGGTACTTATAAAATTGTGCAAATTTGAGCAATTCCTGCAGGAGTGAGAAATAGTTTGATTTTCCCTTATTCTATAAGGTGTTTTATCCTAGGGGACAACAATTTGGATAATAGGAATTACATTGCGGTAATCTTTAACAGGGCAAAAGAGACCATAATTAGATACTGGAGACTTTACAAAGGACTGTATGACTTTTTTGCACTTGAAATCTTCAGCCTATTAGGGGATGCCTTTCTAAAAGGTATTCTTTAACTTAATTTAGAATCATAAAATGGTTTGGGCTGGAAGGGACCTTAAAGATCATCTAGTTCCAACCCCCTGCCACTAACAGGGACTGCTTGGTGTGACCTGACCTGACAAAGGACCATAGGGTTGCACTTCTGCAGCTTGTGCTATTTCACACAGCTGAATGGCTGGTTATTATGGTCCTGAAAATTATTAATCTAATTTGAACACTTCAACACATATCACATAAATTGCTTGAGCTCAATAAAAGAATTCTATTATTTCACTGGAGTTTATTGTGATAAAGTTAAAAAAGCTACAGCTGACTGTCCTGGATAAGAAACCAATGCAACTCCCATCCTTTGTATATCAGCCAAAAAATGGAAATCTTGGTGATGTTTTCAATTTGAAAAATTGGAAATGCCAAAAGGAGGTGACACAAATTATGGAGAACAGTTTCTGGGAAGTAAAGGGGATTCAAATGAAGAAAGCTTGGAGGACATGCAAAAAGCCATGTCATGTGGCTCTGTCTCTCAAGTTCTTACATCCTACACCCCCAACTCTATATGCACATAAATGCATTTTCCAAAAGACTAGTGATTTTCAGCACTCCATTTTAAATGCATGCCAATGTGGTTTTGTTTTTATAAATAAGTAGACTTTTTGTTTTGAGGCAGAGAAGACATGGAGTGCTATGTTTCCGCATGTAACACCCATACAGCTTTAGATTTTGTCATAAGGCCAAAAGTTTAGCAGCCGTGGGGGTTGAGCCATCTGGGAGAGAAGCCTGTCCATCTCTGTGCAGTTATATCTAGCTGGGGCCCCAATTTGACCAATGTCACTTTAGTATCTCAGTGCACCTAAAGCAAAATAGAAATAACTAAATATTTCTCATAACCTAACTTTTTCTTTCTGGTTACTGACAGGAATATTTATTTTGTTATAGGAAGGTTTTTTATTTCTCATATGTGTGTGTAAAAGGAGAGGATATTAAAGCACTATCCTTTATATAGGTCATTTCTGTGTCAATGACACTTTCTGTGACACTCTCTAGGCTAGACCTATATACTCAATAAGAATCTATAGACTACACCAGCTCCAGGAGAAATGTTCCGTGCACATGCTTCCTTTCTGTTGATCCACAAAGTGTTTGCAAAGATCTTTGAAGTCAGAGAAACCAAATACCAAGAAAAGTATGGTAGAACATTAGTAAGGCTCATCCTTTTAAAAGCGGTATCTATGTATGCATGAGCCTCCACAAAGTTTCTAACTGGCTTTCATTTTAGACTTGCACAGGATATAGGACCCACTGGATTTTACCACTTTTAGCAGAAGTTCAAAAAATATATTTCTGCAAGATCTTTGGCACAGATGTAACTTTTGCCATTCAACTGGGATAAAAAGCTAGGATAGATGTGATACAACAAGCCGCAAAAGAAAAACAGAATAGCCTGAAAGGTCTGAAGTGCACTTTGCTCTCACTGGGTATCTAAGAACATCCAGTTAAAATCTTGTCTTTTTACAATGTCCCCAAGCAGAGTTACAACACGCATCTGCTTACAATTTATGACATACTATTCTCAATTCCCTTCCAGGCTAAATTTTAGAATGAGAAAGGTTTTCTTAATCTTTCTCTCCCCCCCCCTCTCCTGTCTCTCTGCTTCCCTTCCCCCCCCCCCCCCCCAATTATAGTGACTCATTGGGAAATATACTAGGAAATGCATTTATGGAAGCTGTGATTTTGTCAGAGAATTCCATATTATCTTCTAGTAATATTCTGGTGGGTATATTCAGGTTCCATACTTCTCTTCAAGTGAAGCACAATTACTTTCACTAAGATAAATGGCTGTTTAAATGAAATATATGCTCTTTGTTATATCCCATATACATAAGCATGTAGATTTAAATTTGATTCTGAATGATTTCATTCCAAAGCCTAAATTCATACAAACAATATTCAAAATATATGTAACAGATCTTTAGCTGCTGAAAATCAGCATGATAGCCAATTTATGAAATTAGGAGTAAGAGGATACCACAGTAGCAGAGTACTTTACCTGAGATAATGCTGACTGCTTCTCAGCAGAACTCGTTATCCTGGATGGAGCTCTCAGCTAACATAGTTACACAGCAGTTGTTAGCCAGGCTAATCTGTTTAGAGCTGGTTTGGTTAACTCTGCAACACACATACCCTTTCAATGAAGACTTACCACACAAGGAATGTTTCAATTCACTTTTGAGGAAAACTTCAAGGCTTGCACATCTAAAAAGTCAGATTATCTCATCATGAGAGTCCTTTTGACTGTACTGTCTGTAAATAAATTAACATTAATTTTTCACTTGCTTTTAAGGAGATAAAAAAAAAATGCTTGTTGAGTAGATATATTTCATTAAAAATAAAGGTTTAAAGTTCTGCAAAGACAAAGGTAATACTTTGAAATCAGTATGCATTTTGGAGGGGGTTTGGATGATGACATCACTGAACTTCTTATTTTCCACTGCCCTACATCTTTTATAGTGAATTATGCAAAGTGGATGTAATATGTTACAATTCTCATCTAGAAGGATTTAATTTTGCCACTGAAAATTACTGGCAGAGAGGAAGGAAGAACATACAGGGATCTGTAACTCTCTCAATGGTCTAATTTATAGTTGGGATGACATTCAATCAGGAGATTGAGAATATTACCTAGAGCTAAGCAGAACAGGTTTCCCATGTTGCTCTACCAGCTCTGCTCTGGTAAAGCCATGTCATGTCAGCATCAAGCCTTCCTGCAGCACATGAAAGTCCATTCTAGTACTGCATCTGGGAGAAAAAGATACACCCAGGATGATAGCACATTGTCATAGTTCTGTTTATTATATGTACAATAAGAGAAAGATTTCTGAAACCAAACTATTAGAGGCTTAATATTATACCTTGCATTTCGTGCCAGATGAGATGGTTTTGTGAAGTTCAGTCAGATGAGAGACTATAGCAAGGCAATATTGTGTGCAAGAACTAAAACAGAGGCTTGATACCTTCAGCTCAGCTGAGACACGCATAGGCGGAGAAGAGATTCAGAGCAGCCCTGCGAAGAAGGACTTGAGGGTGTTGGTCGATGAGAAAATGAACATGAGCCGGCTTCAGTGTGCACACTCAGCCCAGAAAGTCAACTGTGTCCTGAGCTGCATCAAAAGGAGCGTGACCAGCAGGTCAGAGGAGGTGATCCTGCCCCTCTACTCTGCTCTCGTGAGACCTCACTTAGAGTATTGTGTACAGTTCTGGTGTCCTCAACACAGAAAGGACATGGAACTGTTGGAACAAGTGCAGAGGAGGGCCATGAGGATGAGGGAACTGGAGCACCTCCCGTATGAAGACAGGCTGAGAAAGTTGGGGCTGTTCAGCCTGAAGGAGAGAAGGCTGCATGGAGACCTCATAGCAGCCTTCCAGTATCTGAAGGGGGACTATAAGGACGCTGGGGAGGGATTCTTCATTAGGGACTGTAGTGATAGAACAAGGGGCAACGGGTTCAAACTTAAACAGGGGAAGTTTAGATTGGATATAAGAAGGAAGTTCTTTACTGTTAGGGTGGTGAGGCACTGGAATGGGTTGCCCAGGGAAGCTGCGAATATTCCATCCCTGGCGGTGTTCAGGGTCAGGTTGGACAGAGCCTTGGGTGGCATTGATTAAGTGTGAGGTGTCCCTGCCCATCATGGCAGAAGGGTTGGAACTTGATGATCTTAAGGTCCTTTCCAACCCTCACTATTCTACAATTCTGCAATTCTGTGATCCTAACTAAATTATCCCAATTATGTCTTTAGTAGTGGGTTGGGCTAGTATGGCCCTCACTCTTAAATAGAGTATCTTAAAGCTCCTACTAATTTATGCCTGCTTGTGCTGATCCCTAAGGATTTTCCTCGAGGTAGCATTCCTCTGGCTATGTCTCTTCTCCCACTACAGGACTGGAAAGGGAAAGAGAAGGCAGGAACAAATGGAGATACTAATGTCTAGCAGATAAACACAATGAAAGAATAAAATTTTCATGTTCAATTTATATATGGAAGCTGCTTTTTTTCCCCATCCCTCTTCTCAAGTCTTCCTTATCATTATAAGGTCTACAGGTACATTATGAAAAGTAATCCAGATATAACAAAAACATGATACAGTGGCATGAAGTCTAATTGGAGGCCAGTAACTAGCAGTGTACCTCAGGGGACAATACTGTGTTTAATCCTAATTAACATCTTCATTAAGGGTTTGGATGATGAAGCAGAGTGTGCAGTGTATGCTCAGCAAGCCTGCTGATGACACAAAAATGGGACAGGTGGCTGATACACTACAGGGTGATGCTGCTGTCCAGAGGGACCTTAACAGGCAGGAGAAATGGGTTGACAGGAACTTCATGACATTTAGCAAGGGGAAGTGCAAAGTCGTGAAACTGGAGAGGCACAACCGCAGACACCAGTATATGATGGGGACCACGCAGCTGGAAAGCAGCTTGCCAGAGTAGGATCTGAGATGTCCCGGTGAACATCAGGTTGAACTTAATCCAGCAATGCGCTTTTGCTGCAAAAAAGGCTAATCGTGCCTTGGGTGTCACTATGAAAATCTGAGGGAGGTGATCCTTCCCCTCTGCCCAGCACTGGTGAGGCTATGCCTGGAGGGCAGTGTCCAGCTCTGGGCTCCCCAGCACAAGATAGACGTGGACATACTTGAAAGAATTCAGTGAAGGGCCACAAAGATGATTAAGGGACTGGAGTACCTCTCATATAAGGAAAAAGCTGAGTGAGCTGGGGTAATTCAATCTGGAGAATAGAAGGCTCAGTGGTGAATCTCATCAATTCATATAAAGACCTGAAGGCAGGGTGCAGGGAGGATGGAGACAGCCTCTCAGTGGTGCCCAGTGTCAGGCCAAAAGACAAGGGGCACAACATAAAACACAGGAGGTTCCTCCTTGACATCCAAACCCACTTTTATTACTGTGAGGGTGAAGGTATATTGGAGATATTTGAAAGCTTCCTGAACATGGTCTGAGACAACCTGGGTGTTCCTGCTTGAACAGGAGCTTGGGCCAGATGCCCTCCAGAGATTTCTTCCGGTGTCAGCTGTTCTGTGATACCACATGACAAGAGAATATGCAGTGTACAACAGATATGCCACATTGATATGTTCCAATTTATGTTGTTTCCACAACATAAGACAATGAGGGGACAGTAAAATTAGATTCACATATATCCATCTCTGAAATTCTTCAGTAGCTCTCCTTTTACTCCAACCTTATGTGAAAAATACAGAACAAACTGGACAACAGAAAGTTGTTGAAAGGAAAGAAACCAAATATATGCAATTTAGTTCAATAGGATTACCTTTCAATCTTCCTACTCCTTAAGCTACCTTCTTAAAACTCTCCCTTTCTATAAAAAGTATTGAGAATTGAAAAACTTCATTAATTCCCTTTTATGGACTATAAACAGAGCACTGAAGTAGGACTTAAGAGAGCTGGTTTCTTTTCGAAGTACTGTTCTATTGCATGATCCTGAAAGAGCAGATTGTTTTACTTCCCTCTGCTTCTTTGTCCATCTGTGTTACAGGGATAATACTTCTGACTTTGTTTGCATTACACTTTGGATTTACTGATAAAAAATACTATGTGGACTCCATCCTTACATATATTTGAAAAACAAGGCACTTTATTTCTACTGGCAGTATGCACATGCACCATGTGTAGTAGTTTTTCTGATGAAACAGGACTTTGCCCCGAGTCATTACTGTAATATGCAACCATAGTGTCCTGTAATGGATGCTGATGTTCTGCATCACAGTTGTATGGCTGCAAACAGGTCTGTGTTTAGATATCATCAAACACTAATTTGTCTCCTGCAGCAGCAAAAGACACATTTCTCATCATGTAACAGGGAAGTTGCTATGATGTGATGCTGCTAGATCCTCTTTAGTCTTCTTCCCTTGCAACAACATGACTGTCTTCAGTGTTGCTTATAAGCCTTATTCCAGCAGCCTGGTTCAAATTTCAAATCAAGGCAAACTTTTAAAATAACTCCTATATCTCTGGCTTTGCAACCACTTCATTGTGCCTTTCTACCATATGAGAAATTCATTCAATCATTCTCTAGAGTGGAGCATATTGAACTTTCCCTCTTACAGCACCTTCTGGTTTCACTCTTTCATGCATGCTTTCACAACCTGACAAAACCAAAGCAAAGAAAAATCCTTATTCAGCAACTCAAAATCTCTAGAAGTCAGAAGAGCATTCCCTTGAAATTGGTATGTTATATGGCTGAATCTGACCCATGCTTCTTAAACCATAAACCATATGTTCTTGAGTCATATGGGTTTGCTTTGATTCCTGATGGGCAGATAGCATTGCTGAAAGTAAGTATGTGTTAAAATAGAGCAAAACAAATGTCACCAGGCATCAATGTGGAGCTTTAAACAGAGAGATTAAATGTAAGACACTGGAGGCTGCAGTTTCTCCTTTTCCTGGATAATGAAGGATTTATATTATTTTTTAAAGACAGATCTTTTCACAATTAAACAAACTTACACAAAGGGCTCCTTCCAACAATTTTTTGTAACAGCCAGACATTTTTCAGCACAACAGCATGACCTACCTTTATTACAGCAAAAACTGACAAGGGAAACATATGGCAGTAGCCCTTTGATCTCTTATCGTGTCACTAATAAGGAAGGAGTTTATAGTGAATTGATGTCAGCCTTACTATGAATTGAATGTTTCTTCCTCACAATTCAGTAAAAACAGGTTGATTTTGACCCTAGAGGAATGTACACATTAGTAAAGCTCAAAACAGCACACAAAGCTCAAAACCTGTGACATCTGTGATCTCTTAAACGCGAACACAGCATCTGTAAGATAGGCACATCTTCAAGCTTAGTTTCCCTCTCTGGCTATTTTAGAGGCTATATGAGCCAAGAGCCCAATGCAAGAGCCCAATTGCACTTCACCACCAGGACACTGCAGCAAAGCCTGAAAATCCTTCGCAAGAGATTTTGAATCAATAGCAAAGTAGTACTTACTCAGCATTCTTTTTGGAAACAAAACAAAACAAAAAACAAACAAGCAAACAAACAAAAACCCATACAAAAAACAACCAAACAAACAAAAAACCCAAACCCTACCTCTATATGGCCACCCCAAAACCCAAAACCCACCTCCGGATATGCCCAGTAACATATACTGCATGTGCAGCACCCTAAGCAACAGCAAGGAGAAGAGCTACAAAGGTTCACAGCTGTAACCTGCACATATCGAGCCATTGCAAGTTACTGCTTGTTTCAAATAGCTGAACTTCCCCTTGACAAAGGACTGCCTTATGAGCCATGCACCATGAATAACTAACTGGATGCAAAGAGAAGCTGATACTTTAAAGAAGGAAATTCATGTTATTCAAATAGCCACTTCTGTTTCATAAATCACACATCTGAAATTATAGAAACACTTGAAAGGCAGGTTTCGTATTGCAAACAAAGAACCTACCAAGTTGCAGTGTCCTGGTTTGGTTTTCCCAGAATTTGTCTTTGTCCTCAAACTGTACAACGTTTGTATTGATGACTCAGTTTGAAAGCCTTACTGATAAACCTTGTGGGTGTACAGATACCAGAGGAATTTCAAATGGAGCAGGGAATAGTTCATGTACATGAGGCTGATAAAAAAAAGGAGAAGGTAAAATTCGTGCAATTTAAAATGATCTAATGTAGAAGCAAAACAGGAACCCATATGTCATCCTTATAGATCAGGAAACTGCATCATAGAAAATGACAATTCTGAAGTCAATTTGAAAACCATAGTGGATAATCTGTTGAATATGGGCTACAGTAAAATGTTGTGGCCAAGAGGGATAAGACACTGAGGAAGCTCTATCATCTGTATAATCTGTATTAGGATACATTCCAAGGTGGGTATTCACATTTTGACGAGGAATCAGACCAGAAAGATAAGAAATATTAAAAGATCAGAGATCACATCCTATAATAAATGACTCAAAGACCTGAATTGATTAAGCTTATCAAAAAAGGGACTAAAAGCTGAGTTAAATACAGTCTTTAATATATTTATAGTGGAAAACAATTCAATAATAGAGGGCATCCAAAGCAACAGTCAATGGTTTGGAAAGATACTACCGCTTGAAGCTGAGGCTCAAGCCATTCAGGCAAAAAATGCCAGGTGCATATTTTCAACACCTTTAACTCAAGTTTAGTAGTTTTTCCAAAGGTGTGGTCAAGTTACTGAATAAATTCACCTAGCAAGGTTCCATATCTTTCCTGTAGAGGAGGGTCACAGCTGATCACATTTTCTTCTCTGGCTATAGATTACAAGCAGTACAGAACAAAATTAAGCATCTCTAGCATGGAAATTATTCAATCCAAATTCTGCCCTGTTCCACTGCAGAAGAGCAAAATGCCAGGAAGGACTATGATCTGTATTTTACAGTGTGGTTTATCTTTCCTAACTTAATTGCCAAAAGGTAGCCTAAGATAGCTAGTTCTTCCAGGTTTCTCTATTGACACTTGAAAAAAGATGAATGTTCCCAGACTATCTCTTTCCTTGATTATAGGGTAAGCATAGACAACTAGACAATTATTTTTAAGCAGATAAAAGAGTCCCACTATAAAAGCAAAGGACAATAAGTCACATGTTATATCCTGCTACATTTATTGTTTATTGAATTTCGTGTTAAATTTAATTGTACAAAACTGCATTGGATGAAATAATTCATAAAAGCCAAAATAACTGAATAAGTTAAAAATGGTTTTCATGGACTGAGAATTTTTAGAGTGACCATTTGCCATGAATTATAGCATTTCATACTCTTATTTCCTTTAAGTTCATATTACCAAACAATGCTAAAGCAGTGTCCACAAGACTTTGATACCACCCAAAATTTCATTAAGAAAAAAACCAAAACAAAACAAAAAGTGTTTAAAAGATTTAAACACTCAATTTAGGTTTAAACATCGTAGTTCAGTCACAAGGAACAATAGTAATGTTCATTGTTAGGGCAACAACAATCTTTGTTCACGCTTTGTAATTTCATCTGATGAATTGGTTTTATAGTCTTTCAGCCTATGAGACAAGCCTTTGGGTGAGATAAAGCTGCAAAGCTTTACTGAAATCACTGCTATTTCATAGGATGGTGAATACAATTAAAACCCAGAAAAAACCCTAGAATTTCAAGTTGGATATTTCTTCTATTTATAAATACATTTATATAATAATAACATTAAACAAAAATGCTTTCTCAAACTAGAATTATTTCAAATATGTAAGACGATAATTCAGTACAAAATGTTTGTTAGTGTGATTTTCCATGTATTTTTTTTTATAATAGTGCCAAGGCAAGGCCAAAACCCCAAATCTGAAGGAATTTTGGCTCAGCCCTGAATACCATGTTACATTTTTTAACATGTATTAAATAGCTGTGGACTAGAAGTCAGAATTGCAAGAGTTTTCAGCTGCAAAATGGAGGCTATTAGGAGTTATCAGTTGTAATACATGTATCATTAACAGTGCATGAGCTATTTTGAGCAAGACACAAGCTGACACAGAGCCACATCTGTCCTTATCATTACTCATACTGCTGTTCCCTGATACTTGCCACCCCCACTATCATGTATCCTATAAAACTAATTTGTAAATCAGGGAGATGCATCTGATGATTTTTCTTCCATCTTGTACTGGCAGAGCACTTCAAATCATTCATAAAGTAGCATTTGGCATCGGATCCAACCACTCAGCTCTTTGACAAAGTTCAGGTCTGAAATCCAGCTACATTGCCCAGCTTAATTTTTACATTTAAAATCATGTTCTAGTTAAATAAGCCTTTCCTACAAACTTAGGAGGGCAAGTGTAATTTAAGAGAGTGGTCAGTATTATTTTAACTTTGATTGAGTATGCACCATGCTGAACACCACTTCCACAGGTAAGGGGTGCACTGTGTTACCAAATGATTATTTAAAGACTCATAATCCCTGTGCATGAGATGTCACTCCTGAGGAATTAGTTTTAAATGGTGTCTATACAAGATGTGGAGCTAGATGTCAAATCATTTTAATAGCCACATTTTGCATCAACCATCAGCAGTTTGAAGCTGAAATCACTCAAGCATATACCCACTGCTGGACTGATTCAGAGTAAGAAAAATGATTTTTAAAAAGCTTTTGGTGCCAAATATTATACTTCGATAAGTTAAAATTTGAATAAAAATATTTGCTTTCCGTCTTTTGAATATCCAATTGAATTTAGCTCTTACCAATTGAATTAGCTGGCTGCCCTTTTGAAATTCCTTAAAATAAAAAAAAAAAAAAAGTGTTTAAAAGATTTTGTCATTAGTCTAATTTAATCACAAGGAATTGTTCAATCGCAAGCACCTCTTACCCAGTCACTACCTACATGTAAAACAGATGCAGTACCTCACAGCAGAATATTGTTCACTGGTTACCAAAAATGTGAAAGAATGTGAAAGATTTTGTATGTCAGATTTGCAGGATTTACCATTTTATCTGCATTCAACAACACATTTGACAGACTACTTCATGCAAACTCCTGTAGAAAAAAGAAAATTACAGAACAATGAATAGAAGTGTTTCTTCTAAGAAAAGCAGTCATTGAACTGCTTTGTATTTAATACATAAGAATTGTGGGACATAAATAGCAGGTCCATATGGTCTTTCTAGGATATATTTTATTGTCCTGGTTTAGAAAACCACTTGAGAATATATCAATGGTTGTACTGAGTCAGACCAAAAGTCCATCTACATAGACCTAATGACATCTTTCTGACAGATGTTAACAAAGTTCCCAATGAACATATTCAATTAAACTTAACCATAAAGTTAAAATAAATACTGCTAAACAGGGAGAGAGTGAGCTACTGAACTAGAGCCTACTTCTCAGATTATAAATAAGCTGCATTATTGCTATGGAAAACCAAAATAATCATAGATTAATATATGGAAGTTTCTGCTTTGTATAGATTTAGTAATTTCGATTTTAAGTGGCAGTCAGTGAGCAAAGGAAAAAGCCACCATTTTGAGGGAATATATCTGAACATGTTGAATTATAGAAATCGAGAAATATTCAACATTTATTTAAAACTGACTGAATAATTAATATAGAATGATACAGAGTGGTGAGGCACTGGAACAGGTTGCCCAAGGAAGTTGTGAATGCTCCACCCCTGGCAGTGTTTAAGGCAGGGCTGGACAGGGAGGGCCTTGGGCAAACTTGTCTAGCGCGAGGTGTCCCTGTCCATGGAGAGGTGATGGAACTAGATGATCTTAAGGTCCTTTCCAACTCTAACCATTCTATGATTCTATGATTGATCTCTAGCCATTGATAGCTCCATGTTTATTACACATAGAAATACTGATTTTTATGTGCTAATGAATTAAGGCCTGAAATCTAAATCTTTGGAACCACCAAAAATCCTCTGAGATCAGCACAGGATTAAAGCCTAGTGATAATATTTTTTTCACCTAATTTTAATACTGCAAAATTATTGAGAAGTAGAATCAACAGATTTTTTTGACCTTTTTAACCATGAATTGAAGTTTACATCTTCCACCTCTAACCTGAAAAAACTACAGTGCTTACCACTTTCAGAGTACAAAACATCTGTACTAGTTACAACTAATTTCTTTAAGATAACATAGATAAAATATTTCCAAAGATTATCCGACAAACAAAACAGATAAACTTAGAACAGCTGAAGTGAATGTTTCTGCAGAGAATAAAATATTTTGGGCTAAACAAAGATGTTTTGAGTTAATCAAAGTTGTGAGGAAAAAAAACCAAACCACAAAAGAGCGACAGTTAATCCTTTCTTGTTATCGACATTTGAAGAACAAGCAGTATTTTGCACTGGTTGGGAAATGTATTTAAATCTTCCAATGGCAATTTGTTTACCTGTTGAACAGCAGTGTGTTCTGACCATTCATATTCAGCCAAGGGTAATCTGGAAGGTTCTTCAAAAATATGTATATGGGTCTGCTAATATAATCTCCTAGTTTCTTCAGGTAACTTATTATACACGCTCCTGTCACATGGACCACTATCATGGCACATGGTTTTCACTGTCTCCTTTTTTAATTGGATTTATCATTTGTACTATAAATGTTAATGGTTGTGTTACTGAGTTATCATTCATAAAGGCAGGTGCAGGACTACCCAAAGCCACAAACAATTTAAAGTGGAGCTTCCTGAGCACTGATAAGCTCTGCCTTATTTCTAATGGCATAGAACGGGATTGAGAGGAGCTGCTAGCAGGGCTTTCATTCTAGTGTTTGGGTCAAACATGAGTGCATGCCACATCTAAACACCTAAAGAAGCAGCATGATCTTTCTAGATGCTGAGCTGCCCTTATTCCTGCTGACTTCGTTGATCACTGCAGAAGTTGTTTTGAACAGAACTAACAAGGCACAAGACCACAGGCACACACTGTCATGTTTAGATGGCTAGAGGAGATCAGACAGCTCTTTCCATTTGTTAGCTTTTATAGCTGCTAATTAGGCCATTTTGGATAAATGTGTGATGTGTTCATCACTCAGCATCTAATGAACTATGTGGGATGTAGATTTTAAGAGGTTTGTAACAAACTGTTTTAAAGATATATTCTCAGTTGTTCAGATTAAAGAACCAGATATAAAAGAAATATTTGGGTAGGATTATGTGCAGTGTCTTCACTCTTTCTTTTATGGTATAAAACCAGCAGGAGTGTGTCCTGAAAAAACAAACTAGGCACCTACACGTGTTACACAGCAAGTGGGGAATTAAAATCAAGCCAGAATTCAGACAAAAATCCAAACAGATGTAGTTCCATGAAAACCTGTCCATCTCCTGGTTGCAGATTCATGTTTACAGCTTTATGATATGCTTCTGTAACAGCCTCAAGCTGGACCAGGGGAAGTTTAGATTAGATAAATGGAAAAATTTCAACACCAAAAGGGTGGCCATGTATTGGAATAGGCTGCCCAGGGAAATAGTAGAATCACTGTCCCTGGAAGTGTTCAAAAAGCATGTAGATGAGGCCCTCAGTGACATGATTTAGTGGTGGACTTGGCATCCTGGGATAATGGTTGGACTTGATGTCTTAAAGGTCTTTTCCAAACTATTTGATCCTATGATTCTATGAGACGCAGATCTGAGCTGAAAACAATAGTGTGAGTTGAGGTGCTTTAGATGTTCCATTTCAGGAGACTTCTGAAAGTGATGGTGATTCCACTCCTAGTGAGTAGTGAACTACAGGTGGAATCACTCACCTGGTATATATGAAACGTAGGTCCACTTAAGTCTTCAGTTTAATGCATTCAAATCCACAGCTCCTATAGAATAAGTTCACACAGAAATGGCCTTTAAAAGCTTCTTTGAAGATATGAAATCAAAGATGCAAGAGTTATTAAAGTAGGAGACCAAGAGGGAGTATAACTCATTAGCTGATTGTACCCTGAGCAGCGCAGACCAGAATCCACACCTCCCACTTCCTTGGTCTTCAAGCTGTGACATGAGTAGGCAACTAGATTTTATCCCAAGGACATGACTTTTGAGTGGTCCTGTACCACTGTGATAACGTTGAATTATCTGGGGTGGGTGGGTGTCACATCACAGGATAGGCTGCTCAAGTCCCACTTGGGACTTGTGTAAGTCTGTGGATGACGTGCATGTGCAGTAACGGAACTGCAGCTTCTTCTGAGGCTAAAAACTCTCTGAAGCCAAAGTGGTTTAGCCCATTTGTTTGTGAATTATGGCCTTGATGTAAGCACCTAAATTCTACCTCAGTTGTTCAGAAATTTATTATTCGGACCTCACCCTGGGTTCCCAAATACCCATCCAGGAATCAAGAGAGGAAATGGTGCTGTTCAGGAAAGCATGTATAAAACAGAAGGACCCCATTAAGCAATATCTAAATTGCTTTTAGTAGTTTTGCTCTACTAATTTGTTAAAAGAAAATACCCAATACTTTGAAACCATTGTTTAGTGCATCAGCTCTTTGCTGTGTGAATTACACCCTCAGTTCTTCACTACAGTTCAATGCCCTTCACTGACATAGAACAGGATCTCCTCTCTTTTAAAAAATGTTTGTCAGCTGGAGCTTGTATCTAGGTCATTCCTCTTGGGTACAGATCTCTATCTCACCGGATTAGAAAGAGAAATAACCTACCACTATATGGGAAAGAATTCAGTGTGCAGTATTATATCCTGTATATGTTTCTTTGTTTCCTAGCTGCTCAGAAAAAGCATTTTTGGAATAAAACCTTGGCTGACCAACAAGCAAGTTTAATACTTGACCTCTGAATATTAAATTCCTGAAAAGCAACGTCCCAGAAAAGGTAGTCCTCACTTTAACCCTTCAGATTTTTATTGTGGAAGATGGGATCTTTATTTATAATCTTGTATGCACTTCTAGGATCTTGAGATACTCATTAATTTAAATGGAAGGAGCTAAAGGGTCAAATTAGGCAACAACAACAATAATATAATAACAACAGCAACAATACAACCAGATTGTGTATCATTTTTCCATCCATAAATCACAAAGACATATCATTAGAGTAATTTTAGAGATGAATCAAAGAAGAGAGATGACTTGCCTGAGGTGACCAACCAAGTCATAAGATTCAGTCACTTTTGACGACATCTTACACCAGCATCTGAGATATGGCTTTGCACAGCAGCTTGTCTTCTATTCTGGTTCTGAACATTAAGCTGATTAACATGAAATCCTTGAAAGAAGCAACAGGTACCTAGAGAAATGTGCGCATGTGAGAGAAAAGGGAGACAGAAAATAAACAGTGATATTTTTTAATCAGAAATGGGCACTAATACATGGAGGAAGAGAATTAAAAAAAACAACTAAGGATCTAGCATATTTTTCAGAATGAAAAAATTAGAAAAAGAAAAAACAAGCTAGAAAAAAGTATTAAAACCACATTTTAGTAGGAAAAAATGGAAAAAGAAAGTGAGAGAAAAGAGCAACAAGGGGAGAAATGACAGAACTTTTTCTGAGAGAAAAAGCAGGACCATTCCTGTTGGGAGGAGTCAAACCATCCACAGGCACAAAGACAAAAGGAACCTAATGGAGAATCTCTGACAGCTGCAATTTCAGGTTGTCTCCTGGGAGTCACTCTCTTATGAGCTGCTTTAACATACCAACAAACCGTGTCCTGTTCAACAGCATGGGCCCTAGAGTTTTCAGCACTGCCTGGGTTTGCTCAGCAGTGTGCTGACAGCGGCTGTCACCGCAGAGCAAAGGCACCCAGTGGGATTCCTAGTGTGAAAATGCCTGTGAGGACTTCTCAGCAGGAAGGTAGTGCTGGAAACAGATTCCTTTAAGTTGCAAGGAAGCAGTAAAAGCAATATATCAGCTATAAAACAGCCTGGTTTCCTTCAAATATTCACACACTCTTGAAAATAAAAAAATGAAACCCAAAGGTCAAGCATTTTTTTCAGCTGTTTAAGGCTCTGGGGAAATGATGACTCAGCTTGGTTTTTATTTGCCAATTCTAGGGCTGAGTAAGTGGCATGTGGCACACAGATCTGGGAACATGCCTATAAAACTTAGCAAAGGAAACAAAAAATATAGACAAGGTTAAAATGTGTCACTTTTTAGCAGGAGGAAACAGTCATTTCCAGGGAGAGTGATTGTGGATGAATAGAATGAAAATTATTTGCCTTGGTTGACTTGTCTTTTGAATGAAAAACAAATAAAAAGTTCCACCTGTGAATCACTGAGAGAGGTCAGAATATGTTACACTAATTAGGGTATCAATACACTGTACAGATTTCAACGTAACTCCAAAATGGTTGAATTTAAAAATACTAAAACTCTCCTGTAGTCACACATAACTAACAGAAAGTTTTTCCAGGTTTTTTTTTTTATTTTCAGAAAAATAAATAAACCAATCTGAGCTATAGTTGACAGTAAAATACTATTTGGGGAACGCCAAGCATGACATTTCTGCTAAGCAACAGTGCTCTTGTGTAACTCCAAGAGGCTAGAACTGCATAAAGCCACCGACAGAAATTTCCACAGTGGTTTTGTCAAATGATTTCAGCACAAAATTCTAGGTGCATACGTGTGTTTTGCACAGCACGGCACATCTAATATTACTTTTCTGTTTCTATTTACTTTTCCCTCTTTATTTTTTTGTTCTTAAATAACATGAAAATTAAATGTCAGCATTTTCCACAGTTCAGGAGTAATATTGTTCTAAATATTCAAAAGTTAGAGCATTTGGCTCACCCCCATAAGCATATGTGCACATGGTAGGAGTCTAAAAAACTCAAAGCCTCTGAGAAAGTTTCATTTTACATTTAATGACTCATTTGGAGTTTAAGATTTTAATCTACATGAATATGATTCTGAAGCTGAGATTTCCTCAAAACAGAGAATTTTATTGTTCCCATAGAAGTCAGTGGGAGTTTTACCAGTATATTAGTAGATGTTAGAACATGGGATAAAAATTATGCTTGGAAGTATCTGTCAGACGATTTCATGAAACTCTGTCAATCACACAGGAATGATAATCTAAGTACTTCTTGGAACAGACCAAAAGACAGGCCATAAATAATTCATCCTTGACACCCTACATACTATTTTTGAGCACTTGAGACAGTATTTCACCATAAACATCTACTAGGGCACGAACCAAAGACTTTGCAAGTCTAATATAAAAAAATGAAAATAGAATTGTCCTTATTGCAATTTGGGCCATTCTATTTATAAAAATTCCTGTCTGTGAGAAAGCTCAAATTACCAGCCTTGTCTGGTTTTGGAACAGTCTGGAAGAATCTTTGCTTCATGCTAATCACCTTCCATGTTGGATCTGTTCCAGAAGGCCCTCAATGGACAAGACAGGGAGCCTGCGTTCATCCCATAAGGGAGGATCCAGACATTTTCCCTAGGCATTGCCAGCATTCTCATGGCAATTATTAACTTCTGCTGCCTCATTATCAGCCCTATTCATTCAGTAGACTACATAGCACAGAGGTGCCTCTTTCACACATTTCTCATATCTGTTGGTCTCTTCTTGCTTCCATGACTAGACACAAGAATTACATCATCCTTTAAGATAAAAATTACTTATTGATGTGTACAGTCTTTGGTGGCAGGCAAACAATCTTAAAATTACACAAGTTAAGTGCAGGATCTTCTTCTTTCCAATTTTCCAGGGAGGTTTGATCCACCCTCTGATTTGAGCTCAAAATTAGGTTTGAAATTTCCTGAAGTTGCTTATGGCAGAGGCAGTGCATCACTGGAAGCACAAAATTCTTATCTCAACAGATGGATTGGTGTGGAAGTGATTTGTAGTCTTGTGATGTTGACTGTCAAATCTACAGATCAAGAACATCTGCTGTTGCCTGCACTGTGAAGTCCTCAGCTTGAAAGATTAGAAGATACTATAGTAGCATTTGGCTATGATTTGCTGAAGTAAGAAGAAATTTTTCCATACTTGTTTATGCTCCCCAGCTATCTTACCATGGGCAGTAACTATTTTCTTCGGGATCTCTTTTGCCAGGTCATGTGGAATATTTGAAGACTTCACACATAAATGTAAGAAATCTAAGGGCCGCTTGCATCCTGTGTGTGTGTAGTCTGAGCACTCATTGCTGTCTGCCATTATTTTTCAACCAATAGCTTATTTAGCACGACCATTTTTCAAGGAAACAGCATAATGAAATACTGCTGTGCACATTGTGGATAATTGTCCTCTGCCTCTACAGCTCTTCTTTCTTCAATTTGTTCCAAAATTGTTTCTTCAGGTTGTTTTTCTGTAATTCTTTTTAGTGTCAATCAAACAGCAAAACTTCCCACCTCCCATGAAATAATTTAGAATCACTTAGTTGCTCACCATAGCACCCTTTACATGCATTGCTCTTTCATCCTTTTCTTGTCATCCTCACCACTCATAGCTTCTGCTAATTAGAATGCAAAACTGTTGTTTTTTTATGTGCCTATACCTCATCCAGCATCACAAGATCTCAAACTTCACAGTGCTTTGCAAAGCAAGTGGAATGCTGATGAGGTGAGTGTTGTCTCAGCACCCTTGTTTGTGGTGGTTTAGCATGGAGAAAGGCTGATGTACAGCAAGGATTCAAGACCACAGCCCTAGGAATGAATAAGCACATACAAGCTATATATTTTCATGAAAGTATGCAATATAAAAATGACTGAGTTGTTTTTCTGTGTGTGTGCCTGTGTATGTGCACATATATGTAATGTTTCAGATGTCCCCTGATGAAATTGTTAAATAAATGCATATGTTTCACCACTGAAGCTATTCTCAATATGGGCCTTGCACTCTTCTCAAAGTCTCACTCAGAAAGTCTTCATATTCTTCTTCAGCTGAAATGGTCTTCTCAGGATAGTCTAGTGATGGATTCTGTGGACTTGTATGAGTGTAAAACACCATGAACTGTTTTCTTGAATGGATACACTGGATGGTACCTAAACTGTAGTTCTAGAACAAACAATGCAAACTTCCATAAACACTACTTTTCCTCTCCCTAAAATGTCTCTGCAAAGTAATACTTAGACCATTAATAAGAAAGTTACAGTGACTGGAATTACATGAGATATTTGCACCAGCCAGTAAAGAAAATAAAAAATGCTATTTATTTAATAGGTTTTTCATTAAACAGGTTTGTTTAAGAACAAACCTCAAGTAAAATTATAGTTTCCAAATAACTTCACATGTGAATCACTGGAAAAAAATCACACACCAAAAAAGTGGGAGAAAGAGCACCTAAATCCCAGGGGATATAGGAAGCCCAAATACAGAAGTAAAAGTCTTCTTTCTCCCACAAAGCATACTCTTCAACTGCTTTAGTGGCAGTATGACTAAGACCATGAAACTCACAACCAACCAGTTCATCAGGATTTTGCTTGTGAATCATTTTTCATCCAACAAAATGAAATCTTTCTACACAGAAAACCTCCATAAATGCACATAAATAAGAAATCTTTCTGCTGGAGTGGGTCCAGAAAGGGGCAATGAAGCTGGTGAGGAGCTTAAAGCATAAGTCTTATGAAGAATGGCGCAGGGAACTGGGTTTGTTTAGTCAGGGGGCGTATCTTATTGCTTTCTATGACTGTCTGAAAGGAGGATGGAGCAAGGAGGTGGCTGGTCTCTTTTACCAAGTAACAAGTGATAGGACAAGAGGCCTCAATCTGTGGCAGGGCAGGTTTAGACCACAAAAAAGGTGGTCAGACATTGGAACAGGCTGCCCAGGGAAGAGATGGAATCACTGTCACTAGTAGTGTTCAAAAACCATGTAGGCGAGACCCTGTGACATGGTTCAGTGGTAGACTTGGCAGTATTGGTGTAACGGTTGGACTTGATGATCTTGAAGGTCTTTTGCAAACTATGTAATAGTTTTATGATTACATAATAACCAATTCTCCATTTCCATTATATTTTCTTTTTCAATTGTTTGGGATGAGTCATAAGTGAAATCTTGGATGCCCTTAATAAAATAGGAATTTTGCTAGTGCTCTAATCTATCCAAGACAGCATCTTCCTATTAATGTGAAAGCATCAGAAGTGTTGTAAGAAAAACAAATAAATATTATTTTACACTATTCTTAATGCATTCATCAAAACATTTTTCATTTATTTTATTACTGTAGCATTCAACGAATATAATGTTGTTATTATAACTAATAATAATCTGCATTTGCCGTGGTAGTATTAGCTCTTCTTTGTTAGACTCTGTAGACAAAACAGAACAATGTCAGTTTTTTACAGGCAGAGAATTGAAACCAATACTTTTTCAAGACAGAAAGAGACATAATGAGAAAAGTGATGGTGTCATGGTAGGGAGATGGGAAGAAGGCTTCATTCACATAAGCTATCATATGAACAGAAGAGAATAAAATGGTGGAGGCAAGTATTCTTAAAATGAAAACTGACTAGAATATATCTATCTTAAGAAATAAACATTTATCATGGTAGCTGTTGTATAGATACAAGAAAGCATCTGGCTTCTTCCTGGAACTGCAGAAGGCCTTCAGAAACTCCTTCAGACATATGGGCT
The DNA here is from genome assembly GCA_009867235.2 of Psittacus erithacus. Classification (NCBI taxonomy): domain Eukaryota; kingdom Metazoa; phylum Chordata; class Aves; order Psittaciformes; family Psittacidae; genus Psittacus; species Psittacus erithacus. Next base: position 31,542 of record WYDI02029132.1, on the reverse strand, counting down.
TTGCATATGCTGTCCTAATGTAATGCCTCCCAAAGTACCTTGGTGACTCTTTTATTTCCCCTGCTGTCCCTCAAGGAGAACCATAAGCATGTCCAAAAGCAATAGGAGGAATTTCAGAATCATAATGGATTTTCTTGGTCCTCTAGCAACCCTTCTACTCTGCACCTGAGCTTACTACTGTTTGAGCAGCCCCCATTTACCACCATAATCCTCAAGAACAGGTGGTGGGTCACAGTCGTGCCTCTACTTTGCAGTGCTAAGTAGCACAGTATGCATCTTGAAAAACTCCATACAGGAGTACGGCCCTTTCATTTATAGCATGGCTCCATCACACATCCACCAAACCATAACCAGCTATCACAGGACAACATGAAGTCAAGCATCATCCCTGTATACATCTCTCTGAAAGCCGTATTATGAAATCATTACTTTGGAAATGTCAGCCAGAACAGCTACATCTGGGCAAAGATGAGCAGAAGGCCAGCTGAAGGACCTTGAGATTTGAGTGAAGGACAGAAAAGCTAAAGAATATTTGCAGCAGGAACAAACATCTCAGGTACAGAGAACCACTCTTGATAGATATTTAATGTGAAGGGTTGTTGACGCAGAACATCACTTTGCCTCCCTAGAGTCACCTAAAGATTTAGAGGTTAAAAGCAATGCCTCATGCAACAAGAAATGTCTTTGTCAAGGAAACAGACATCCTTTCTTAGCTAGGTGAACCTTAGTAGATTTTGTGGCCAAGGGGAAGCAGTTCCGTACTGACTTGCTGATGTACTTTTCAGAATACATATTCTACCTTAAAAACACACACAAATATGAACTTACCCTGAAAATTCTGCTAACAAACATCTCCTCTACAACACAGCTCTGCCAGATTGATTTTCTTTCTCTTCTGATTTCTGAATAGCACTTATTTGATAGCAACTTTAGCATCATTCAATACAGGGGGTTGGTTTGCTTGGTTTTGATTATTTTCTATTCCAGAATACTAGTAGGAAAAAAACCTCTTGGCATTTGAAACCTATTTCCTTTGCTTTCCAGCTTGCACACAAACATTTGAAAACAATATTCTGGCAGCAGTAATACTGTCTTGGTTACTTACATATATCTCATCATTTTGTATATAATTTGTTGCAGGATAACATTCTTGCAAAGTTCAGTTAGGATTTGGAGTTTCTTTTGTGCACTCTCATACTTTGCAACTGCAAACACAAGATCAATTAGGCTTGTCAGGGTTCGTGCTGAACCTAAAATGAAAACCTTGAGAGGTCACAGCAAAACCTTGCAGCTATTCACAAACAGACCTTTCAGAGAAGTTAGACAAACATGGAGTCTTACCATTAGTAAACTTACTCATAATCTTTGTACTGGAAAATCTTTAAAACATATCTCAAATGACATCTACATTTAACCCCTACCTGCAAAGGGAAAAAAAATCCCTGACTCAAACAGGGGCAGACACTCTAACCAGCTGCAAGCCTGCAGTGCATGGATCCCTAAGGATTTAGGAATTTCATCTAAAAGGCAAGTGAGGAGTAATTTAAAGTAAAGCAAGTTTCCATTTGTAATGTACAACCTACAGTGTTCCTATTTTCAGGAATTTAACATCGTCTGTTATTGTCTGATTATTGGTCAGATATTTGGTGAATGGCGGCAACACGAAACCATGGGCAAAGTTAGCAGAGCCAAAACAGCACACTGCAAATAGAAGCATAAATCCCATAATTACAGAAGGAGTTGGTTATTTGAAAATACACCTTAGCCACAGGTATATTTGATCAATATTTTAGAAGTTGATAAGTGTGCTTGTATCAGCTGTTGGCGAAATCAGCTGTCTTTCATAAAATGTTTCTAAAGTAATTCTCAGCCCAGCAGACTACCCAGCACTGCATATGGCTGATGTTTGGATCACTAAACTAGCTGTGAACTATTACAAATAGAGTTTCTATGGATAATGAAGAATAAATTTAGGTTTTGGATCCTCAGCTGCATATGAACAACAGTATAGCTGTGCAAACATTTATGGCCTACTTGGTATGTGTTAAGGATATAAAATCTGCACTGCTGCCACAGCATGGAAAACATCTGCTCTTATGGTAATTCAAGTAATAAATGACAATAAGCTTTATAGTTAAATCTGTGTAAAATTTGCATCTTCTAATGATAACTTTAAAAAACACACAAATAGATTTTAGAAAGCAATGCAAATGCTAAGATGTTGCTGTAAAATATTAGGGGCCATGTCCTGGGACCTTGCTTCATGTCACATGCCTCAGACCTTGCTCGTTTCACAAAAATTTATAGGATTCTCTGCTTACCAAGGGTGAGATTACAGCTGAGGGTTTGTCTACCTTAATCCCCATAACAATGATATACAGTGGAGATCTAACTGCTTGTGATAATGATCAGGGAGGAGAAGCACTGGCCTCTCAGGTAAGTGGCTAGTCTGACATTAACTTCAGACATCCCTGAAGGTTTCAGACATTCAAACTACCTTTTGCTCCAAGTCCAGTGACCCCTCCATGTGATGCTCCCACTTAAACTGAGTTTCCTAGAAAAGAAGGACCTGCAGCTTCATTGCAATGCATTAATGAAGTCCATGAGTTTAGGGGCAGCAAGAAAACTAGTGTTTGCTCATTCCTAACCTCACTTTACTTTCAGTTGGTGCAAACTCACTGGGTTCAAATTCACCACTTTGCACAGTACATACTAAGGAACCACAGTGCTGGAACAGCACCACATCTCTACACATATTGACATGGAAAATCTGAGGGAGTCCACAGACCACAGAAGGTCCCCAAGGTTTAGCATCTTACCCTTATTGAAATTGGAATCTTTGCCTAACTCAGAGAACGAAGTAGAAAAAAGCCCGATGATTACTTTGATTTAGATTCTACTTGACACTTAACCACAACTCCCTGTATATAACAGCACACAAGGAAATTCTTCACTCAACAAAGTCCAGCAGGGGAGTATGTAATTAGGTCTCAGCAGGAATTAAGATAAGTAAGCCAGTCTAATACTGTTAATATGCCATTGCCTCATCATTTAACTAATCCCAATTAAACAACAACAACAAAATTAATAAATAGTGCCCATGTTATCTTGCAGTAAAATACACTTGAATATAGACCCGCAGAAAATATCATCCTGTACTATACATGAGAGCATATTTTCTAGCTTATCTTTGACAGACTTAATTTTCCGCACACAAGTAACTTTATGTTTAAACTCACTCCCCCACTGATGGAATTCCAAATAGTCCTGTGAGGAGATATTTTTCAGTAGGAGATATCTTCATATTTTTAGAGTCTTTATTGCCTCCATTCAGCATCCCGTGTGCCATGTACCTAGGACAAAGCATGCTCTATTTTCCGTCATTTCTATTCTAAGGCAGCAGAGATTCCTTACAGCCAGCAGACTCTGTGTCATTCAGATACCCTGTGTATGGCAAACACATATGTATTTGATCATAACTAGACTAGGCTTACAGGTTATCATGTAACAAGCAGACTGTGTGCCGCTGTAAGGAGATGCGGGGTCAGTCCTGCCTTACCCCAGCATCACAGACCATTACATCACCCTGTTCATTTTGGCATCTGTCTCTGTCCTCAGAAGACTGCATGGGTTTGTATGTAGGAGAAAAGGAGAGAATGTACAGAAAACCTTGACAAATTTCCCTGGTATTTCTGGAAGGCAGCGCAGTGAAACTGTGATCTCCCCCACGCGAAAATAAGGCCTGCTTCCCTACCGGCAGGATGAACATGCTTAAGCTGAAAACCTGTGAAGAGCAGTTGCTAAGAAGCAGCACTAAATAATACCTAGCTTGTCTTTTATTGTTTTATTTATCAGAAATGTAACAAAGATGATATTTTATAACCTAATACGTAACAAGATGGTTTGTGCAATATCAGCATGCATGGGCCAAACTCCTCGTCAAAGCTTTATTCAGATGTTAGACTGTCTTGACTAATCCTTCTTAATCCTATCATCAGCTGCCATCATGTGAAGATATGTCAGCCTTAAAAATGAAGAAATATCTTAAAGATCCTTGCAAGGAATAATGCTGAATTTGGATTTAGTAAGGAGGTAATGACTTACCTTTTGTTGAAGAGCCATCTTATGCAACTGGTACTTGTCAAACACACTCCTTTTTTTTTTTTTTTAAGGTGTTTTACCCAAGATGTTTCACATAAACCGTGCTTCAAGATAAAAAAACAACAAACCTGGAATGAAGATCCAGCAGAGGTAATTGACTTGCAGATGAATATTCTTGAGGTCTGGGAGCTGACTGTAAATGAAACACAAGCTTGTATTTGAAAATGTACACTCTTAGACTTGTATCAGACAAACCTTAGCTAAGCTTGATCTACAACTGACTTACAGTGCAACAACTGGTATGCTGGAGTCATTGTTTGCTTGCAGTGCTGATTGTTATGGTAATCACACTGTTTTAAGTGTACTGGTTCTGAAAACAAGGACAATTTCAAATAGCCTGCGTAAGATGGTTGCTATATGTATAAAACAGTGCTTCAAGAGAACTGTGAGAAGACTAGTTTTATTCTGCTTTTGAGAGCTATCGCTAAAAAATTATTCATTTAAAAATAAAAATAAATAAATATTAACAACAGAATTCATAGGGTGAAATCATGGAACCAACCCCACCAACCTCAACAGCCCCTGGTTTGCAACCACTCCGAAAAGAAAGGACTTCGCTTTTCTGTAAATGGAGTTTATTTCTCCAGGAATATGAAGAACTTAAATAGTTCTGTTAATTTTGATTGAGGATCTTTGGTGTACAGATGCTCAGAATTTTGCCCATGTCAAAAATACTGCCACTTTCACATTGTCACAGAGAACTAATGAATCACAGGTTGAAGAGAGAAGACAACTTATGATTATATACTTATAGAATCCTTTCTCTGCTTATTTAAGGAAACACTCCAAACTGTCCTTCATTACATTACATATTTACCAAAACAGCTAAATATTAGTAGAATTATTCTATGAATTCCACACCTCTTTTTGGAAAAATGGTATGTGGTATTTTGCCTGTCTCTCCATTAAGTGTTTTATCTATTCAGTGCTTAGTTCCATAAGACTAAAGAAACGCTTTGCCCAAGAAATCCTCTAAACTTTTGTGCACCTCTATGTAGAAAGAATCAGATGGTGTGTCCTAGCTGCCAGCTGTCCAGGAATGAAATAGGTGAATCACCTTCAATCTCAGAGTTGTTCAAGCACATTAGTACATGGCTGTCTATGCTACTGAGTCGTGCCTTTCATGTTAGTCAGCGTTTGGTCTGATGCATCCAAGTTGAGTGACTTGACCGGGGAGATCTCAGAAGAAAATAATCTTTCTTCAGATGCTCTCTAATTCACAGAGTCATGTATGAATATGGAAGGAAATACAGAATGTGTTTGTTCTTTGGACTTGTTATTTTCTTATTCAAAGTAAAAAAATTATGAAAAAATTCAAAAGTGAATTACAACATATCTCCAACCTTTCAGTTTCAATCCACTGTTTTAATTTGAGACACGCACTTGGGTATAGTCCTAGTTTTCACTGAACTAATTCACACAAAGTCAGAACTGAGTACACAGGTGAATTTCACTGGGTTGGTGTAGAGTATTTTGACCAAGAAGGCATCAAGGAGAGCTCAGCGGGTTAGAAAACATCAGAGTGACAATTTAGAAATATTCATAATGCAAAGGGGGACCAAGAGGAGGAAAAGGTTTATCCCATATATATATACGGAAAACAAAAAAACCCAACCACTGGGTTTTTTTCCACTAACTGTAGGCTATCACTACTTAAATTTCCTTAATGTGGTTTTCCTGGCAGGTTAAAAATGTTCTCTGACTTGAACACTAATAATTTATGGGACTGTTTAGTAACATTAAGAACTGTAAAAAGAAAAACTTATAAATATTTTCCATAATATTCGTCCAAAGCATTCTTTCAGATGTTTTATGTTTGACAATTAATCACCAGCTGTAATTGTTATCCAGGGCAGAACACACTACAGGTAGTCCTCAGCACTAAAGATTGATGGGAGCCATGGTAGAAAATTCAATTAGTTATCAGGTAATTTGTTCCAAGATAATTTGCTTACTGTAACTTGCTTGGACTCCTAGGGTATTTTGCTAAAGATCTTAAATGTTATAGACTTTTTCTGCACGCATCACAAATCTGATTATCTATTTCTTTGCCCTTTGTACAGATATAGTCTCTCTCGCCAGTACCAACCATATGAAAAGCATGAGTCAGCCCTAAGCCATCAAATTATGTGTTTAGATGGAGAAAAGAAACAGCAGTATTTTAAAAAAGTAATTGTAGAAGTTCTTATCTAGCTTCTCATAAGATCTGTTTTATAATGTCATGATAACAATTAGATAAAACAAATTATTTCTTTACTGTTTAGTGCATTATTTAGGAAAGAATAAAGACAAAAAGTTCTATAATGCAGTCAAAGCTGAGAAGAAGTGATGATCTGAGACATGCAGGACCCATAAGCTCACACCAGCAGCTGTCAAATGAGGGAAGGACAGAAGGAAAGGTTTATATTGCAGTCCTGTTGTCATATTGTTAAGCCTAAACATATTCAAAAGGAATCTCTCTAATTACCCTGAAATGGGTTGGAGTGCAGCTAAACACAGGCAGGGATAAATAACAATAATAACAGCAACAACAATGCTAAACAGGCTGTGAACTCCTATAATTGAATTCATAAATCTGAATCTTTTAAAAGGTTAGCATCAGGGCTAATGCAGATTGACCTAGAGTGATTGTTGATGCTGCACCCATTATAAACCTCCTACTGGCGAGCAGTGAGGGAGGAAATAAATAAATAAATCAACAAGACTCTCAGGACCACTTTAGGAACAACGCTTTCAGCCTGCCATAGTTACCATTCAGCCTGCAGCATCTCAGCGCTAGCCGGTTAGAGGCAGCAATCTAATCATTGCACTGCAGCAAGCCAGGAAAACACCACCCCAGCTGCTGAAATAGAGGAAATACTTCACAGACAGTGGGCAGCTGATAATTGCTGATGTCAAGCAAGCTTATTAAATGTAAGGATTTCATCCTCTCCACCACACCCTCCTGGCAGCAGCACCCCTTACAGCAATGTGATAGTAGTTCCCAGCAGTGATATGAGACACTGTGGCTTACAATACTGTTACAAGCCTGAGGTTTGATCCTGCAAAGTACCAGCAAGACCCTCATCTTCACCAACCTCAAATGCTGTTCACCATTCTTCTCCCTGAGAGAGAACACTTGCAGTAATAAAGTTCACCTAAGAGTTGGCATTTTGTGAGTTCTTGTTCTGCAGAGCACTTTCTACACAGCAATTGCATCCTGTTCCATTTGCCTTTACCTTGTTCTTGCCTGTATTATTTTTAGGGACTATTATACACAGCATTGCTGTTAAATGTACCTACAGGACACTATCTTTCTGAAAGTCAGCTACCTGACACAAAGTAGCACATTATGTGGTCTCTGCAAATAACAACAGTAGTAGTAATAATAGCATTTTGAGGCTTTATTAACATATAGTTATCTAGCAGCTCATAAAATATGCATGTAGCTTGACAGTGTAAGGTCTACTTTTGGTTGACCAATAAAATATGAGTTTGGGTGCTTATTCAACACATCACTGAAACATCATCTCCATGAAATTAAAACAAGGGGGTGAAAATTAATCTGGGTCTCAGAATTCCTCAGCTTTAGCCACCATTCTTCATGTTATGGCTCACATATTTTTCCAAAGGTCCAGGCTGGAGCCACAACCTAGAACACCAGTGTACTGATCTCAGCATCTCTGGATGGTTTTGCTTTCTTTCTTACATGCATAATGTTGGAAAACATGCACTCCAGCTTCTTTCCAACTGAGGACAATACAGCCTTCATACAATACCTTCATACTTTCTAGGTCCATTTCTTGCACAATCCCCATGAGAATTATTTCCAGAGCTACCAAATCCTGTTTCTTAATGCAGCTTTTTATCACCTGTCTTGTTTATAGCTGTAACAGTTATTTTCCTTCCTAGCAGCTGGTGCAATACTGTTTTGGCTTTAGCCTGAGGACGATGCTGATGATAACACACCGATGGTTTAGTTGTTGCTCAGTAGCACTTACCCTGATCAAGGACTTTTCAGTGTTTCATATTCTGTCAGTGAGGAGGGACACAAGAAGCCAGGAGGAAGCAGAGACAGGACATCTGACCCAGACTAGCCAAAGGCCTATTCCATACCACAGCATGTCATGCCCAGTATATAAACTGGGGGGAATTACCCAGAAGGGAACAATTGTTGCTTGGGTTGGGCTGGGTATCTGTCAGTGGGTGATGAGCAACTGTGTTATTCATCACTTCTGTTTTCTGAGCTTTCATTTCATCTCTTGTTGTTTCTTATTTGTATCATTATTGTTATTGTCAGTATTCTTTCTATTATTACTAGATTTTACTTTATTTTGATTATTAAACTATTCTTATCTCAATACGTGGGGTTTACATTCTTTCAGTTTTCCTCCCCATCCTGCCTGAGGGGAGGGGGAAAAAAAGGAGGGGTGAGTGAGTGGCTGTGTGGTACTGAGTTACTGGCTGGGTTTAAACTGTGACACCACCTCATTAAAATACTGTATTAATTTACATTAATTTGTGCACCAAAATTGGGTGTAGGGTTTTTTAACCTCCTGCTTGGAAAGCTTTCAATTTCAATGCATTGAAGTTCTGAGTTACCCCGTGGATAGCGGTTTTCTACTCAGCTACTGTTAAAACAGTTTTGCTTTTATCTTTATTTATTCCTGGAAATACTTAGTACATCAAACTTTATCCCAAGCACTCTAAACTCCAGTGACAGAGACAATTCAAAATGCAAATCAGTCATGATGTTGGGAGTCATGCAAAACATACATCTGAGGAACAAAATAATACAAGAAAAAGAGAAAAATAAGATAGGAAGTGCAAGGTATGTTCTGAAAGCCACCTTCTTCTCGCTAGTAGGAGGCCAAATATTCTTATCTCTCTTTTGGAGAATCATCATTGTTAAGTACCAGAGAAAGAGGGTACAAATTATTTCTATACTATATGCTATATAACATGTTTACAATAAAGGTTTTGTTTAAAAGAAGCAGAAAATGTCAAAATCACTCAGCTATTACCACTGCCAACTCAAACTTGACATACTTGTAAAAGGCCTCATACTCAACCTCAAAACTTCCTCCAACTTTGATGTTTAATCTACATTGAACAATTTGCAAAGGCTATCCTGCACAAGACAGGATGGCAAGCACCACTTTTGTTCATCAGTGTCAACTTTTAGAAAGTTCTTGGACAATATTTGCCTTTAATGCTAAGCTAGTTTCTGTCCTTGGTTGCATCTGTCTTAGGCACACAAACATGTTAAATGGTTCTAGTTCCTCTAATCAAAGAAATATTTGTAGATGTTTCTCCACAGACTTAACTCAGAAGAAAGTGCTGCCAGCAGTAATAAAAGAATCTCTACATTAAATTTACTAGAAATAAGCTGGGGCTTTGTTACACAAGTAATATGCCAGTATGCCAAAGATGGTGTCATCACAAACTTTACTGTGTGTAACAATGGAGTTCATTTTGACACATGGGGAGAAGACCCATTTTTAGTCTCTGTGGAAATGTTTTGCCTACAAATAATTTACAAAGAAGAGGATGTTGTACCCTGAATGTTGGTTCATTTGCTTTTATAAGTGAACTCTCAGAGGGCCTGGGTTTAGGAATGCGAGGCAGTGCTGAGTTTTGTCCAAAAATTAAAAGCAGATGGTGCGTAGCCAACTTTGCTCTATTTCTGTGTCTACATAAAAAGTTGGTTAGTTTCTTTTCTAAACATCTAAACATCTCTTTTTTTTTTTTTTTTTTTAATTTGACGGAGAGGGCTTCACTTTTGATCTCTTTGTCTACAACAAGCATGGTAATATATCATCATTAGCTTTATTCTGTCCCAAAACTTCATTTTTTTGGTATATGAAGAGACAAAGAAGAAAACAAGACACCTCTCTGTGGCCACTCACAGAACATGCCGTGAGGTATTTTTGCATTAAAGAGATGCTTAGAGCAAACATTTCCAGAAAAAGGAAGGAGACTCCTACAGTCATGGTTTTCTACTGAAACTCCTGCCTGTCTAGCAGGATTTGAAACAGTTCCTCTGTCTTCTACAGGCCCAGTTCATCCATGCACTCCTAGATCCTGCAATGCTACATCATCCAAGACCATGGATTGCAACTAGACATCATAACTTTGCATGTCTTCTTTCCAGTGTTCACTGACCAGTTGAAACTATCACTGTTAAGTGTGATACATGTTTAGCAATGCCAACTAGAACAGTGATTTGTAGCATGCAAAGACAAGCATGTGAAGGACCCTCAAGACAGCTAGAGCTTTGAGAAGGGTCTATGTTAGAAGTATCATTTTTATCTAAAAGTAAGTTCCCTGAAACAGATTAAAAGAGGTTTCAGCAAGGAAAACAAAACAAAACAGAAGAAAACAGCATCCAAACAGCAACAACAAAAAAACCCACTTTGCATAAGCTGAATTTTGTTAGAGCAAAAACATGTAGGGTTTTAAACAGCAAAAAACCCCTCAAACCACTATCTCAGTGCCAATGAAAGTAATGCAGTCTCTCCCCATCAGTAGTACCCCTGCTTATAGGATTGGTTTCAGCAAATGTAGTGACTCTCTGAGGTGCCCCAAGCACTGCACAGCTGCTCTGCCCCAGAAAGTTTCCTTTCCATGACTTCTGAGGTCAACCTGCCCATTACACCTCTCCACTGTGCTGGTTTCCCTGCCGAAGCCCAACTCTGGGCTCTTTGGGTGACAGCCCTGCTGTTTCTTTCCCTGACCAGGCTCCCATGCCCTTCTCCCCAGTTTCCAGAAAGATCCACAGGAAGCCAGTCATCTTATCTAATCATTAAAAATTAACATTAAAAAATATGAAGAAATCCATCAAGAATACTGGCTATCACAAATCCATATTTCTCTTCAAAGGAAACACATCTGTTTTCAGTCAGACTTTTACTGTCAACTTGGAGGCCTCACCTCCATTGGAAAGCAGTTGAGGGTAGTAGATCAGAAAAAGAAAACTACTTCCTGGAGATTACTGTTGCACAGTGACAAGATGATGTTATCATAGTTTATGCTTTATCCTTCATCCTAGTATACCTTATAACCTGGCTGTGCTCTGTGAACAATTTCCAAGCTTACTGTCCTTATCTTTCCACATTCAGCAGTCAGAAAAAAATAGATTCCTGTATTAAAGCCATCACTTTTGCTAAGTATAAGTTACAGTAAGTACTAGAAATCAGTTAAATATTTCCATCAAATAACTTTGACTTACTCAGGAAACCTTCTGTAAAACATGTAGCCTCTGTAATTGTTCAGGAGGGATGCACAGGCTCATGTTTTTTTCCTTTTTCCTTTTTTTTTCCCTTTTTTTTCACAGTACCCTCAGTGTCATTTAAAGCACCAGGCAAATTAAATTATGAGTTTCATTTAGAACTATAAAAACTTCACACTGAGCTATTAATCACAGAAAAAATGGAATTTGTTTGTCTGACATTTATATGTACCTTGTATCCTCTGGAAACCATGAAGCTGTCAATTTATTATTTATGGAAACATGAGACCAGAAATAGGTATACAAGAGTTCAGAGAAATCTAGTGGCCTGTGCAAATACTCATTTCCTCCTTCAGTCTGTTTAAAACCTATTATTGAAAAATTGATGCTTATTGCATTGAATACTACATAATGATGCAAAATTATGATATTTCAAAGGCTGGGAAATTAATACTTTGGCTCTAACAAAGATTGAGTGCTAATGTTGATGTTAAACCACTATATTTCATGCAAAGAAGCAGTATTTCCTCTCAGAGATGTCAGCCTTTCTAAGAAGATCATAGTACTTAAGTGATACCAAGACAGTTACTGTATCATCTTTTCAATTAACCCTTTTATTTGTTTAATTTTGCAAGCTAGAAGGTGCTGAGGCTTTCTGAATGTTCCCAGCTCTCAGAAGAGATGAGAGAATAGTTTGCAACAAGCAGCTCTTTGATGCATTCCCCCTTCCCTTTTTAATTGCAGATATACCTGTACGTAAAGTGTGTGATTTCTTCCCAAATGTATTTATCATAAGCCACCGATTAGCTTACAATGCTTCCACAAAACATACCTATCTATGTGCTGGGTGTCCTCGGTAAGATTACACTATTTTGGACCACAGATGAGTCAGTAAGTGGCATACGGTGGTGCATGCCGTCATATCCTGGAGCGCAGTTTAGGTAAGATACGTTCTGCTCCCAAGCAGACTCAGGCAGGCCTGCTGTGTCCCACTCAGGTACTAAGCAAGCAGGAATATCTTTCTCAAGGCAGAGAGGATACAAGAGATAAAGGAACAGTTTTGAATTCTGGTGTCCTCAACATAAAAAGGACATGGAACTGTTGGAACAAGCCCTGAGGAGGGCCACGAGGATGATCAGGGGACTGGAGCACCTCCTTTATGAAGACAGGCTGAGAAAGTTGGGGCTGTTGAGCCTGGAGAAGAGAAGGCTGCGTGGTGACCTTATAGCAGCCTTCCAGTATCTGAAGGGGGTCTAAAAGGCTGCTGGGGAGGGGCTCATCATTAGGGACTATAATAGTAGGACAAGGGGTTATCGGTTAAAACTTAAACAGGGGAAGTTTAGATTGATATAAGGAAGAAGTTCTTGACTGTAAGAGTGGTGAGGCACTGGAATGGGTTGCCCAAGGAATTTATGAATGCTCCATTCCTGGTAGTGTTCAAGGCCAGACTGGACAGAGCCTTGGGTGACATGGTTTAGTGTGAGGCACCCCTGGTCATGCAGAGGGGTTGGAACTAGATGACCTTAAGGTCCTTTCCAATCCTAACTATTCTATGATTCTATGGCTACTAAGACCCGTCAGATCTGACCTGAAATGTGTTATCTTACCTTTAATAGAACCAGGGCCATGAAAAAGAACACTGTAATGTATAGTTTTACATTTAGACAAGAACATAAGAGCACCTTGCAAGTTCTTTTTCCTTCTGGCAACAGTTAAAACGACCTGGATGAAGAAAAAGTACGGTCTGAAAAAATATTCTAGACCCCATGTTTACACTCATCTAGACTTAATTTACCTGTGCTGGAGTAAGCCTTGCAGCTATCTCTCCAAGATGGGAAAATTCTGACTTGCCTTCTCAACAGCAGGGAAGCTAAACTCAAGTTTGTACCTACAGATACAAGTCATAAAAACATAAGCAAGCCAAACTGGACTCCATCCACCCTGCTCCTGATAACAGCCTGTGTAAAGTGCTCAGGCAAGAAATATAAGAACAGAGAGAACTTCCTCCATGTCCTTCTTCCAGAACAGGGTTCAATTATAGGGCAGATTATGGCAGTATAAACCAGACCACCCTGCTCCTAAACAACCTAGTCCAGTCCACCCCCTTTGTCCAGGTATTGACACATACCAGCACAAATAGATGACAAAAAGTAACCCTACAACTACTAAGACATTAACTGTCCTGTATTTCAGAGATCTGAAACAGATCAACACAGCAGCAGGAGTACACCAATGCCTGCACAACAGGGTTGTGGGGCAGGGGCAGATGGACATCTGGTTTTGGATGGGGCAAGTCTATAGCAGTGGTGGTCAGTGGAGTTATACTGCTCTGAGACTGGGGGTCCTGCCTTTTCTTCACCAGCGACTGAAGCCACAACTTCCAACTGACTTCTTTACTTATACCTGTTTTGCAAGTGGTATTTGGACCCATATATGTTTTTGGCTTCCACAAATATCAGTGAGTTCCAAGACTAATTATGCCCTAAATGAAAAAGTGTATGTCTGAAACCCACTGCCTGAGGACATCGCTGCTCTCTAAACATTCTCCCTTCTTACCTGAAGCATGTCAGGCTGTTTAATCTGTCCTTGTATAGAAGCTGCTTTATACCCCAGCAATCATTACCATCTTATACATGTAACACATAGTATATATCTATCAAGACAGGGCTATAATATTTTTATAATTATATTACTTTTTTTTTTTTTTTTAATGCAGGGATTGATGCTCAGCCTTCCACAAGTATACTCAGGATGTAGAAGAACTATGATTATTCACAATGACATTTCCCCTTAATAGTTCCTAATCTTCTGTCTGCTTTTTTGAACCGTGCTGAGCATGGAGCCAATGTGTTTATCAAACAATTTCCAGTGACTCCAGGCTCTCTGTCTTACATGGTAATGTAATGCTGATTTAGATCTTCTCACTGTGGGTATATAGCTGTGATATGTTTTCCTGTGTGCTTTACTTTGTATTTGTAAATACAGAATACCATGTTGGCATCTGTATATTAAAATACAGATATAAGTATACATATGTATATATTATACATGCAGACACACGCTTCAATTATAAAATGTATATTTACTTATTAGTATATTTAACAGTAAATACCTCAGCACAGATGCCGAAGGAATTCCATTGTTACCTTCCTCTCTTATGAAATTTGACCATTTAGTCCTACTTTGTATTTCTTACCTTTTAAACAGGGAGTTATTAATATGCAGAGGACCTTCTCTCCACCCTACCACAACTTAATTTCTTTAACAGCCTTTAGCAAAGGACTTGGTCCAAAAGCTTTTTGTCAGAGTATCAACTGGATCACTTCTCTGTGTATTTAGTGATAATCAGATAACTCTAATAGATTTGCAAGGCACTAATCTCCTTTCAAAAGCTGTGTTGGTTCTTCCTCATTATACTGTACTTACCCTTTTGTCTATTACTCCTAGGATGGCATCTAACAATTCACACACTACCAGATTTATAGATTGTCTTAAGTTTTCTGAATTCCCCATTCCATTTAAATCCATTGAAAAAGTCGAACTTATATTTGCCATTTCACTCTCATCTAGCACCATGACCGATTTAATCAATAGGCTCCGTAGCATAGCTGAAAGTTTCCATTTTCATAGTTTTGTTCCCTTTGGGCTCCCAAGTAAATAACACCTGGTTCTTGTAACTCATCTGCATTCAATCCATCTATTTCTTCTAAATCTTTTGACACCATTGTTTGAGAAAGTTCTGTTTTAAACTCCAACCCATGTAACAAAAAGCTCTCTGGTTTCAATGTCTTCTTGGTGGTAAAACTCCCTGAAAAGAATTGGTTTAATTTTTCTGCATTTTTGCCCTGTGAGAACTTTTATTAAACCATGCTCATCCATTCGCCCCACACTCCTTCTGGCAGGCTTCCTAATATGTTTGACAAATAAGTGTATTTTTAATTTTTATGCCAGCAAAAAATTTCTCCCCAAAGTCTTTTCTTTCTTTTTTTTTTTTTTTCCCCTGCCTTATTATTTTTGCATTTAACTTCTTTATGTTCTTTTTCCATTTTAAAATGTGATGCTCATTTTAGGTCTTTTAAGTATCCCCCATACTCTGATGTTTAACTTTGAAGACTGATTTCCAGTTCTTTTCCAAGTTTGGGGTTTTTTTTCCATAAAATAAATACACTTATTCTGAAGTTCCAGTATACTATATTTAAGCAGTTTCCATGTTATGTTACATTTTGTGTCAATAGAACCCAGGGAGAGAGGGAGGGAGGGAGAAAGGGAAGCAGGCAGGGAGGCAGGAAGGCAGGGAGGCAGGAAGGCAGGAAGGAAAGAAGGCAGAAAGGAAGGTAAGAAGGCAGGCAGGCAGGCAGGAAGGAAGAAAGAAAGAAGTTTGGTTCCATACTTTTTCAGATATGAGAGGAAGCACAAAGTGGGGACTCTTGTCTTAAACCACGACATTTTCTCTCTGTCCCCTTAAAGGCATTACCAGTGGTTGCATCTGGCACAAAGATTTCCTTACTGTAATAAGCTAAGCCACAACTTTTTATTTTTCCAGAATGAATTGTGGGAGAAATTTACTGTCTTTGTTGTTGTAAGGGGAAGGAGGGAATTACAGGAAACCAGCAGCTGACTTACAGCACCAACACTGGTACAGTCCATATCCACACAGTCAAAAAAACTATACAAACTCGAGGCAAAATCAGTTTGGGTGATCCAGATTAACAGATCAACATAGAAGTACTAACACACATTAAGGCTATGGCATTTTCCTTCTGCATGGAATCCAAGTTATAAATGGAAGTAACATCATAGATAAAATAAGCCCTGGGCCATTTTCCTATGAAACAATGAAAAATGTGAAAAATAACTTCAAATAATGGTTATTTTACTCTAGACCTGTATAGTCATGCTCTGTGCTGAATGCTGCTGATAAATTAATGAAGTCCATCTGATGATGTCTCCCTGTGGACAATCTATATTTCAAATTACTTTTGAAAATTAAATCATCAGGAAGGAGAATTTGCTCATTAGTTAGTAATAATATATTAAGCTCCTCTCTCTGTCTCTGAATAGGATGGATAAAGACTAATTAATTAAAGGCATGCCACAAAATATGTGCAGTCCCACTGGTGGCATAAAAAGTAGCAAAGGAAGCTGTAAATCCTGGATGTTAAATGTGCAGTAATGTGTTAGTGACGGACAAACCA
Source organism: Psittacus erithacus (assembly GCA_009867235.2). NCBI lineage: Eukaryota > Metazoa > Chordata > Aves > Psittaciformes > Psittacidae > Psittacus > Psittacus erithacus. The sequence continues at coordinate 14,976 of WYDI02029132.1, read as the reverse complement.
TCACTAACAGATATTTTATACAAGGTAATAAGAAATTGCATCAAAATGGAAAACCTAAGTACAGATGTTCCTCATCCTAACTCCAACATGAAATTTCTCTGTGATAGGTTTTTTTCTAGAACAATATGGCAGTTGAGATTTTAAAAATCTCTGAAGGAGGTATTTCTGTTCTCACCCTGCAACCAGTTAAGGCAATTTTTGCTGGGTATTAGAAAAATCTCATTAAAAGTACAACATATTTTGCATTGCCCACAAACATCTGTGGAAATATCCTAACTGGAATCATCACTGTAGCAGTCACCATCTGCCTGGCAAATGTTCAGAGCATTTTCTCAGGAATAGACTGGGGTATTTAGCCACAAACTGCAATAAGCATCGCAGCCACTGTGTTCTGCAGGAGGGACTAGAAACACTCTTCTGTCTCACCTGAGCTCCCAGTTGTCCTGGAGGTGATGCCTATGTCATTTGCACTACATGGAAAAGGAAATCAAGCCTGCCCTGTGCAAGTTACCAGTTTGTTGAAAACTGGGCATTGCCATCTCAGTGGCCTGCTCCTACGAAGCATAGCCTTTGCAACCCTATGTGTAAGGACTGTTCCATCATAGAATGTAGGAGTCTCTGCTCTGCTCTGCAAAGGGGTAAAGGCTAACCATGATCCAAATTAATTATGGTTAATTGAAACCTATATTCAACATAGAGGCTTTATATAATTCATTTATAATGTCATAAGACATTTACTTAAAGTTTTTCAACATAAATAAAATTAGAAGCATAGAAACAGTATAATTTCCAACATCTTTACTTTTTGAGATACTTGAAAGCAACCAAATTAAATTTTACTTTACAGCAATTCACTTCTGGCAAACATACAGGGTAGCATAATAAATGCAGATCACCATAGGAAACACGATTAAATTCTAATGGCAACCAATAGCATTTATGCAAACAGTTACAGTACATAAATCAGGAAATTAAAAGGCAATTTTTTTCTCATGTAATTTATTCTGTCACTTGAATACTGATTTCTATAGAATGTAATGAAGCTATGGACACTTTATACTAACCTTATTTTATTCATAGACCAATATCATGCATGTCAGCCCAAAGACAACAATTCTTACATTTTATTTTTACATTCATATCATGCCTCATTCCCCTTCACAAAACACAGCATACACATTTCTTCTCCATTTGTGTTTTTTACACATTTTCTGTCAGCTATATCTATCATTGAGAGCAAGATACCTTTCCTTCCCTGCCATAGTATGGGATTTTTAATAACTGTTGATTCGCACTGTCATCCTTCTCCCCTGACATGAAACACAGGTACCTTAATTTGTGTATTAAAATCAATGTCACAGTCAATCATTAGGTGCTGAATAAATTCGTGATATTTTTCTGTCTCCTGACTGCCATGTAACATAAATGATCTTATAAACTTCCCGTTTGCTCTTCATAGCATATCCCCTTCCCCCAGTTTAACTGCATTTTAAGGAAGCAGGCCCTTGAAAAGATTAATTTCCAAAGGAAGACAGAATGTGCATCTAAAACACATCTACAGAAGTAGGTGGATGTCAGTCAAATCATGATAGAGTTGTCCCTGACTCCCACACAGTCCTGTGTGCTCTTTGCACTTCAAGGTCAGACAAAAGTATACTGAATAATCTTCTCCCAGAGTTCAGTAATGAGAAGTCATTTCTGATTCTTCATAATAATAATTTTTGACAAACAGGTTTTTCCCCCTCATCAAGTCCAGAAGCAGCTTTAAATTCACTGGTCTCAAAAATCTCCAGCAACAGTCATGCTCACTTCACTATTGTGCGCCTTCATTAAAATTCCTAGTTTTGGAAATGCACTGTGATTTTGAAATATCTCTTTTTGATCCATTTCTGTCAGCAGAATTTTCTATTCTTCTGTGAAAATACTTGTCTGGGTTTTTTCAAAGTTTTTTTCATAAACAAATATTTTTCAATATTTTATTTGTGTCAACTTATATCAATATTTCTTTCTAAAACCTTTTACGATAAAAATGTTAATATTTAAAATTAAAAGAGAGACTGCAATTATGATCACTTTTTGTGATTAGCCTTATACAGTGTCAGGTAAGGGGCATACAGCTTCAATATCACTCTCAGAACTGCCTACAGAAAAATCTTTTCAAGATCCATACACATATTCCACTTAGGTGAATTGATTTTAAATGTAGGAGAGAGATGATATTGGCTTATACTGATTCATCTCCTTGGAACTGCTACTTACAATTCCTGCATTTCCTATTAGACAAGTGCTTACTAACCAAGTACTTGCTTTTTCTCTCAAAAAAAAATTCTCTTCTCTATTTTGTGATTTTGCTGTTTCAATCTCAAATGATGTCTGGTTTTCACTTTCCAGTTGATTAACAGAGATGGTTCTAAGTGCTCTACATGCATTCTATTATACTTTTTGTTGTCAATTATTTTGCCGATTCTCTATCCGTAAAACCTGATATTTTAAGCTGCCCTTGTAAGAAGACTACAGAACACCTCTCTTGACTCCTTTCAGAACCCATCAGTGTACTGTTAGAGGGCCAAATACAGAAGGTATCAACTGACTCTCCAACAATATATATGCAACACTTCAAATGCACGAACATTTTACTCACAAAACTGGGTAGTGTGAGAGTAAGTTCCACTTGCCAGCATGAGCTCTGTCTCTTGACTTGATCCCCTGTAACTACTACTTCCAGAAAACAAGCTTTTCTCTGTTCACTTCTGCCATAGCACGATCTACTCCCACTCTCTTGCCTGCCCATTAAAAACAGAAAAGTAAAGAACAATTGCACAAAAAAAGGAACATGCCACATTACAAAAAAATAATTATAAGATCTATTTCTTTTAACAAAATTACTTGCAAATACACCACAATCCCCCCATCTTATCTAGCATGGCCTACTGTCAGTATTCATACTGTTACTGGTTTAATTTAAATAGTAAATTTTTTAGAGCAGAAATTTCTCTCCTTATGTATCTATATCACATACTTCTGCTCTATCTTGGACTAGTTTGTGCTTGGCTCCTACAAACACCTCAAGAGAGGTGGAGAATAAAAGGCCAGTCTGTTATTGAGCATCTCCCAGTTCTTTCTGAAATGCTTTCCTTGAGGATTTTCCTGACATAGTACAAGCTCCTAAATAAAAGGTAAAACCTGGCCAATTACTCTACAGCTGAGAGGAATACTTGATGCCATGTAATGAGATATCACAGTTTTTGGTGTTTCTTCATGTTATCAGATGATTTTGTGAGCTACCCCTAGAGCTGACAGAGTGTAAAGCCCTTCAGTCCCAACCTATTTTTCAGCACATTTGAAATACTGATGATCACAAAGCTATTAGATTTGCAGTGTTTTCATAAAAATAACAACTAAATAAAAAATACTGTCACGATTTCAAATAACAAAAGAAACAGCGGAGAAACTGGTTTATCTCACACACAGCATGGGACATACACTTTTCAGCGTGGGTTTCCCTATTGCTTTCACTGTAACCATGCTGACTATTGTGCAGGGGATTTGGTGTGAGCAGGCAGGCTCGTAAGGGTTTTATCAAGCAGCTGCACAGTCCTGCTTGGCTGCACAGAGGATACAGATATTGAAGATTCCAAAGGTGCTTAAATCCCTGTTTCCCAAAACTGACTGGAAGAATTGCCTCACCTATCTCAGAGGTCACAGTCCCATCCTCAGGTGGCAGGCTGCAGAGCTTGGCTGACCAAGCAGGCATGACACCATTTCTGCTGGCCTCAGCATTTTGATGGGTACCTGACTTTCCAAGTCCCTGGAAGGCAGGAAATACAGGAAATAAAATACAGGAAAACAGCTTCCTACAACTCCTTTTTCAATTCTCCCTATGTGGAGGTGTCAAGAATTTGCCTTGCAATGAAAAATGTCAGTCTTTGGAAACAGCATGGGAGAAAGGGGTGGGTTTTGTTGGTTTTTTTTTTTTAATCTTCCAGATGATTTCTGAGGTAAACAATCAATCAATACTTCTCTTGGAACTGAAAACCCTTTTTCAGCCAGTATTGTCTTTAAATTCTTATATGACTTTCCAAAATGTGATTTATCTTCCTAGTTCAGTAATTTGCTTTTGAAAGCTACCTGAAATCAAGAGAATCCACCCAGCCAGCCACTTCCCTGATACAGGAAAATTAACATACCAGAACACATGAAGGAAAAAAATGTGGTAGAGCAATATTCTTTCCTTTCCATTTCTGTGCCTGCTAAAGCACTTGAAGTAAAATATCTATTAATCTTTGAAAAACATTGAATTTAATTTTCATGACTAATGTTAGCTTGTACCAAATGTTAGATATGTTTTCCTTCATACAGTACAGAATGTTCTTCTAATTTTAAGTTTGGGTAACTAAGCTCTAGTCCTTTGAGCAATTTCCTAGCTAATTTCTACTGTCCATTGGCATGAAAACAACTTCTCTGCAGTTATCCAATCACCTAGTTCCTTTTTCTTCACCCAGATAAGTGTATGAAATGCAGTAGTTGATGTTTCTTTTTGAAAGTCCAACAGAAGTATGGAGTAATTTGTATCAGCTTCCATGAGATCATTGCATTTTTTATTAGAAACTTTTAAAAATATGCTTTTCCTCACTAACAATCCTGGATCTGGCTTGCCTTGCATTTTCAGGTGATCTAGATTGGCTGTGAAAGTGCTGCAGAATACGGTACTTGTATTCTGATAAGGTGTTGTAGAGTTGAGCCATAGGAAACTTGAGCTCTCACACAGGGCAAAAGGTTGTAGAAGGTGAAATAGTCTTCATTAGTCTTATATTCTCTCCAGCAGAGGTCGAGAAAGACAGTCTGCTGCTTCTGTCACCAAGGGTTGCCTGGTAAATACTGAGCGGCAACTAGCTCTGAAGAGGTGTTTTGTGCAAGGACATCATCATTCAGAAACAGCAGTTTCCATCCTGATCCTTCATATTTCTCTGCCAACAGTGGCAAAATGACCCTAGTCTCTCAGGGCTCTCCTGGGACCCTCCTGTTTCCTGAAGACCCCATTGCACACAGTGTAAATCAGGCCGGACTGCAAAGCAAAAACAACAGCTGTTTCCTGACAGAAGAACCAGAACAAAATGTTGTCTACTGTTTATGCTCTCACTCAAAAAGAAAAAAAAAATACATACATATATATATGCATATGCGCACACATACCTATAATGCTTTAATATTATTATTGGAAGGGTGTAAGAGAAAGAAAACTTGGAGCAGATTCAACCTCAGCAGTCACAGAATACAGAAAAAAAAAAAAAAGATAAAAACACACATCAGTTGCACTGCTAATAACAATTATGTGAATTATTAAACATTTTTGAAGTGGAGATGCAGGCAAAGTGGAAGGGATAAAGATTTTTGCTGCTTTGTATAATCTTGGCCCTGTGGTACCAAGTCCAAGCGGGATTCTGAAGCTGTCCTATGGAGGGCCGACACATTTTCTTCTAACAGAACATGAAAGCCCTTCTAATCCAGTGGTGAGATATGGAATGTAAAATGTTAATGAAGTCCCTGGTTCATTAAACTTATCTTTGATCTAGTCTGAATTATGATTATCCTGTAACAATCATCGCAAACCACAAAACAGAAATGAGGTCAAATATTGCTGCTAGATCACTCTCCATACTAAGAAGTGATCACTACCACCCATTACAAAGAAAATTTATATTGCCAAGAAAAGTCTAAAATTCTTTATTCATTATCTCCTGGGAACTTACTTGTTTGCTAATGCACATGCATTAGCTTTTTTTCAGCAATAAACTTCCTTGCACACTCAGTGAAGCGATGTAATTTTGTAGTATTTCTATCTTTCATTTTGCATTTGTTTCTTTGCAATTGAATCAATGGACCATTTTTCATTGCCACTCAAAATTGCTGATTATGGTTCACACAGCCTAAAAGTAATACTAAACTCTGGCTTAGCATTGGTGGTCAGTCACACAAACAGCTTGAAAAAGAGTCACAGAAAAGGAAGAAGATTCTCTTTCTCCAAAATGCCATGGTAACCTACCAAGAACTAGTAGAGGTGCAAATAAAACCAATAGAAAATAAATACAGTTATAAATAGTAGGAAAGACTAAGATGCAAACTTATTCAAAATCCATGACAGCCACAAAAAAAGAGGGAAAAACATTCACTATAATGAACAGGAATCACTTCATGTGTGAATGAGAAATCTTCATTCAAGCAGCAATCACTCATCACGAATATATGCTGTTTCCAGGAAGATACAGTAAAACCAGGTACAGAGAAGAATGCAAAGAAGAGCAGCACTAGTCCAGGCAGAAACAGCATCTAGACAAGAATACAGTAAGAAAATAGTATATGGACCAAAAGTCTATATACTTTATAGTCTAGTCTTAAAGTCTACATACTATAAAGTCTATACACTATATAAAGTTCAACCCTGACCCTAACCTATAAAAATCAAAGGAGGATGTGATAGAGGTCTAAAAAATCATAATTTTAAAAGTAGAAACATCAAAATGTCCAGAGGACAGGTCTAAGAAAAAGGAGGTAGTTTTTTGAATGACATATAGTTCAACTTCAGAACTAATTGTGTCTGTGTGTTGTCTACAGGAACATTCACATAAATTCAAGAAACTTTTAGACACTTTTCTAATGAAAAATAAATCCACAAAGGGTTACTAGGCATAAGAAGACACTCTAGCTGAAGAAGTGCCAAAGCCAGGGATGCCTGGAAGCTCAGCCAGCATACCCAGAGGAATATGGTTGGGTTTTGCTCTTTCTCTATTTCAAGTTGGTTGCCATTAAAGACAGAGTACTTGATTAGTTGGACCTCTGATCTGAACCAGTAAAGCCATTTTTGCACTCCAATATCTCCATGCACTTCATGCTTCAAAGAATTAAATGTTTATGTTCCTGCCTGTTCAGAAAATTTAGCTCTTATATTCTACAAGTTTTATCATCATACAATTGTCAAAATATTGGATTAACACCATCTCCACATTATATAGATAAAAAATTAGTATTCAGTATTGTGTTTTATGAAGAGGAAGACCTATTTGCACAATTCCATAAAGGCACCAGCTAACTTTTAAAAAATTTAAATCCACTGGTGGAAGAACTAAGATCCTGGGACTTCTAAAAATACTCTTAGCTTCTTTGGTGGATTAGTAACTGAAGGATTTTCACATGTTGAAGAGACCAGATTTCAAAGAAAAATTAATTGGCATTCAGGGAAGAGAGAAAATGATAGTCACCAACCATAGCTAGAATAAGGGACACACAGACAAGAGTTAGAAATCCTACAGCATTACCACAGCCATGGTAAGGATTTTGGAGGCCATAAGCACACTTCCACGTAGAAGCAGCCCCCAGCCACACAGCAAGAATCTGTATCCAAAATGAGGCTTCACATTCCTTGCTCAATGAGCAAAGCCAGTCAGATACATGGCAATGTCACAGAAAGCACTGCACAACAGCAAACCAACTGTACAGGTATGACACCTTAATATATAATCAGTGTTTTTCCAACATTTATGCAGCCTGCGAAGCTCAGCATCCAAGCAGTACTGGGCTTTGGGGAAAAAACGTAATGTTCCATATGCTTTTCACACAGGAAAACGTCGTACAATAGTCATACTGCATAAGATATTTTCAGTGCCAGAATTAGAGAAAATCTGAAACCTAGCACTTACTAAAGTTAGAAGAATGAATAACAACAACATAATTATGGAAAAATAAAATTAAAAAGGGAGAGCAAAGTGGGCGTTAACAACATGCAACAGAAAAGAAGAATGAAGACAATCCATCAATCTTTCCCAACCTAAAAGACAGCACAAAGTTGTTATACCGACTATCTTGAAATATTTAGCTTCTCACTGTTATATCTTTGCTTCTTTCCGCAGTTACATAGAAATACAGATATAGTCCAGCATAAAGTCATGATTTAAATGCCCGCACTAACTTGTTTGCACTTAACATTATTCACTGTTGATATCAGTCAGAGATGGCCTGTCCTTAGATGAAATGTAGGTCCTTACTAGGTCCTTAGATGAAATGTAATGTCTCAGTACTGCTAGGTACACACTGTGCTATAGGACAGTGACTGATTAGGCCTTCAAATGTACATTAGAAAGGCCCAGCATAACTTTCAGAAGAAACTATCTGTCTCTAATGTATGAAAGAACACAGTTAGCAACTTCAGAAATACAATTTTAGAGCATTTTCTGCCTCTACACAAAGCTCAGTTTATTTCCATAATTTTGCTAACTGCCTAAACCTGGCTGAGATTTTACTTCCCATTAGTTGCCACAAACTAAGGTTGGAGATAACCCCATTGCAGTTTCTCAAGCAAGATCCTGATGGTAGCAATTATGCCATAAGGGGTCATTGGGTTTCATTTCAGGGCTTTGTCCCAGACCTCAGACATATTTAGGCTGCCACCACGCTGTGGGACCAGTGTGAGCACTGGGGACACCCTGCCTGTGCCTCACCACGAGCTGTGCCTGAGCTCACCCATGCCCTTCCCAGTGCATCAGGTAGACGCTTCTGCCTCTATGCACAGGAACCCTACAGGGGTGTGTGCGCACAACCACACACAGCTCCTCACACATACAGAAGCAGTGTCACTGTTATAAAAGTCAACAGTAACACACACAGAGCTTGCAATAAATATGTGGACAGCATGTAGACTGGCCTTTTCAGATAGGGGCATAAGCTGAAGTCAACTTGGCAGCAAGTTTATTGAATGATTAAATTAACTAAATAAAAACAAGGCCTACATTGCAATAAGGATAATTCCAGAGGCAGCGTGATAAAAAACATTAATGACAGCTTGTTTTTACCAACCCACCTGGCCTCTCTCACACTTTCTGTAAAAGTTTCTTTTGTCCTCCAGTTTAGGCTTCATACTCTGAGCTTCAATACAACAATATGTTTCTTATTTTTTAAACAAAACATTGGAAGCTGCAAGAAAAAGCCAAGAAAGCTTTTAAAGACCTCAGAAGCATTCAGCAGTGCTGTCTTTCTTCTTAAAGTGCCTACTCTGAACAAAAATAATGTGCTTTAAATTATAGCATGAATGAAAGAAGTGCCCCCACTCACAAAAATAAATAGCTGTTTTAAGACGGGGAAAATCAGAAGCTTTCGGTTTCTAAAAAAAATCAACCTTTCTCTTCGTTGCTGGGCACAGTCATCCAAAATTATGCCCTCAGCATAGGGCCAACTCATTATAAGACCTCACTCTAATTTATAAATGCAGTCTGTCAAGCTGTTGAGGTGGAGTACACCATCCCCTTTTCAAACCTTTTCAGTAGCTGAGTACAAAGAGAAGTTGGTTATGATATGACCACGTTTCTTTTCTCACAGGAACATCCTGTGACACGTAGGCTGGCAGCAGGGCCATGTAAAGCTGCTCAATTAGTTTTGTCACCAACAGACTGCTGTTTGGAAAGGGAATTGCTGGTAATCAGGTAAGTGGTGAATGTAGGTGTTTTGCATCATTGTAGAGAGAGAATTAAGGAAACCCAGCCACTAAAGGCTTCCAGGGTTTTAAATTCCTGCAGGACAACAACCTACCATAAGCAAATAATGAGTCCTGAGCCAATTTTTCTACCTTGCAGGACAGGGAGGGGGATGTTGGTTTAACATACCAAAGGATCTATGTTCCTGTTTCTTCTGTAGGAAAGAATTTGACTAGCATGCCATGGAACAGACAGGGAACTCGAGGTATGTCATGCAAATTTATGCAGAGCCAACTTAAAAGAATAGAAACAGAATTTCTATATATATGCATGCCAATTACACAGTATGATTCCATTTTTACTTCCTCTTCTGTGTTGCTTTCCCTTCAGTTGCCTGCTTATCATTTCACACGGGCACATATGGGGGACCACACCTTCCACTTGCACAAACAAACAAAAAAAATTAGCTATTTTTAAGAACCTGTCAGCAACTATTCATTCAAAAACTGTTCAGAGCATTCCTCTAAGGTTGCTAGGTGACAAATGATGTGTTCACCTATCTCCTTATTAGCTAAAAAAGAGAATTTAGCAAGAAGATAAAGGGCATTACAGATTTTAATACTGTCCACACAAAGTGTGTCAAGGAGTTCAGGCTGTTAACTTGCTCATACTTCTGGGAAACTTTATCCTCCTCAGCTGCAGGGAAGTACCAGTGTCAATTAGACAGAAGCTCCATCACACTTCTGAAAATGTTTTTTCATTATCCTGATTTGGAGTCTAAATATTTGGTTGTAAGTGACACTGCTTAAATGAGAAGTGTCAGTTAATAACTTACAGTTGCCAATGCTTTTTCTTTTCTTTCTTCCTTTCTTGGTTTGTTTTTTTTTTTTTTGGCAAATTCATTGTTGTTGCCAATACCCTGATCATGAAAGCATGAATAAATTTGAATTACAATTACCCTGGTAACCTGCAGAAAGGCAGGAGTGCTGCATGTCATGGGTCTACATGTAAAACAGTCAGACCACTGCTAGGGACACTCATTAAGAGTGCATTGCTATGTGACAGATCTTACTGGATATTCAGCTACCTTGAAATTTGTCATAACTATCCTACACATTTCATGACCTTGTAGCATCCACCCAATTTGGTGTTTAATGTCCTAAAATATCTTGACAGCTAGCAAACAACCGCAGGTAGTACACTATGCTTTTAGAGGGGTTACTTTCAAGGCTGCAAGGTGCTACTGCAAAACCACAGATTATCTGAGGATGGCTCAGTAAGTAGAAAAGACAGGCAAGATAATGAGGAAAAGGTGATAGAATTGTACAGCAGAATACCCATCAGCCATCCAAAATTCTCACTGCACCCAGTGCAGAGTGAAATAGCACAGTTAACTCCTCAACACCAAGCCTGTCATCTGGGCTTCTTTCCTTTTTCACAATGAAATATGCACCCAAGTGTTGTACAAGGTACATTGCTGTATTTATCACCTTCCTTTCTTCTAGGCTTGTGTGATGCAAACTCTTTTCTGAAACACCAAAGAACACAATGTGAAGTACATGATACTGTATGCAGACAAACCGGGTACACTTACAATTTGTTGCTGGAAAAAAAAAAAGAAGAGCTTGAAAAAGAGCAACCCACATACCACCCACGCCATTACTTTCTATGTAAGGGCCCTGCAAAGCTCATACAAGTTCAAGGACAGATTTGGTGCATTTATTTCCAAATGACTGCAGGTCAGATGCTGTGAGTGTACCAGGCAAGAGAGGAGAATGGGAGGACAGATGTCCTTGCTCTCTCGGGTAGGGGTTACCTCTACTTTTGGGGGTAACTGGCAACTTCAGGACAGTAGGAGGTAAAGGGATGTTGGCCTCCGTCACATTTTCCCAGGAGGGCGCTGCTATATCAACAGTAGCTCGTAATTAAGTGTGGGCTTCCATGCACTGCAGGAGTACATTTAGATGCATTCTTCAAGTGTGGGTATTGGAAGGTGACTCATTAGAAATAACATAGAAAATCTAAATATTGGTCACCCTTTTCTCTCACCTCACCTCCATCCTAAAAGTAGGATTTTAATCCCATGCATTTATTTACTGTATGGATCATGCTTCCACTCCTTCCACCCACTCTATGTAGTTTTACTTGAGCTCTTTTACAAGCTCTGACTTAATAAATATACTCACATAATAATCTTCCCTGCTGTGCTTCTCTTACATACAGATGTTTGTGATGGCACTCCTTTGTTCCTTTGTTAAATTCATGTAATTCAGAATTCCAAATATTTTAATTGATTGAGTCTTCTAAAATTAAACTGCATTATGTTTGGTTCTATTTGATTTGGTTCTGTTTTGTTTTCAATAATCTCCAAGATTCCATGTCTCCTAATAGAGAATATTACTAGTCTTGGTGCATAGCCTGGCTGAATCAGAAAAGTCAGCACAGAAAACTGAGAAAGCAAGATGTCAAAATGCTCAGCCTGAAAGAAGAACAGCAGCATCAACCATTGATTTTCATGTGTCACATCTTCGTGCTCACTGACATAATTCTGATTAAAGTATACAAGTATAAACCCAGAATGACTTCATTGACTCTGGAAAAATAACTCCAATTTTACACATCTGAAATGAAGATCTCAGTCCAATTCTCATTTTGTTGAAAATAGCTCAGTATATAGCTTTCCCTAGACAGAAGTAGAATTTATGAGCACAAAACCAAAAACCAAACAAAAATAACCCCAGGAAGTAATGCACTTTGCGGCCTGTGTCCAACCTTGTACAGTTCTTTTTCACAGCATCAGGGATGAATTTGTCCCTCCTTGTTGGCTGCAGTAACTCATGGCGTTATTTTACATCTCTACATTGCTTTTTCTGTTTTCGTTCATGCCAACAAGACCATGGGTAGGTGTCATATAAGATAAATCTCACTAATTTTAAAAAGAAAAGCTAGTGAACAGGAGGTGATAAATGCTGCGCTGCCTACTCAGGTTCTGTCACATAAGATGTCACTTCTTTATTTTAATTATATTTTCTGCCAACTCACAAAAGCAAGCGATTTGTACTACACGTGATCCTACCTTTTGCTATGGGATGTTTCTGCATAGTCAATTGCAAAATGCATCTACTTGTTTCTGTCCCAGTTTTCTCCTAAATTCGCTTTTGTGGCTGCTTCCTGATGTTCTATAGAAACTGTCTGTTCAGGAAAGGTTAACACATAAATAACAGCTTGTTCATTGCAAAATGACTCAGACTATTTGCACATGGAATTCATTTTTTTTTCCAAGCATTAATAAAATACATAGGGACCCTAAAAAATCATCTAGATTTTAGATAAAGTTTTGTTAATGCACACTCATAGCTAGCTAGTTTTAATTAAAAAATTCATTGTATTAAAAAGTTCAAATCTAGCCTGGAATCTAGAATGTACTAACAGCAAATCCTTGTCTGCTTGCACAGCAGGTAAGAATTCTTGTCATCCTAGAGTGTGAACTAAAATGATGTTCTAGCAACACCAGCTGTTTGATTAACTGATAACATCGGCAGATGCTCTGAACAAAGGGGCTACCTGTAGCAGAACTGGGCTGATCAATGCATGTCATGCATGGACAGGCCATAGATACAATGATAAAATCCCACATTTCACCCAACTAAAATTCACTTTGCAAATAGGGATGTTTAAAAAACTTGCTAAAATAAAGGAAACCAAAGCCTGAAGAGCATGAACCAGAACTCAGGTATAACAATCACATGCTGGAAGAGTTTTTAACACAAGCTTCACGCTGAATTTAGTGTTCCTGTGAGTGAAGGAGGTGGAACAGTGGCTTTAATCAGTTTTACTTGAAGTTACACTCTCAAGAAATATTTTCAGTCACAAAATGAGAAGCAATGAAACAAATTGTTTATTATTGCCCTACTAAAATGGAAATAATGAACAGAAATGAAAGAATAAGTTGTAGGATGTAACCTATTCTAATTAAGAGTAGAAAAAGAAAGAACAGCACAAGAAGATCATGTAGCTTGACCACACACATGGGGAGATCTTATGGTCCTTTCCGACCCTAACCATTCTATGATTCTATGGCGCAGACAGCTTTAGAGATAAGCTTGGATAGCTCAACTAAATCAAAACCAGTCAGATCACAATCTAAACGCAAAACTATGTTTCTGGAGTAATCACTGTAGTCCTTGTTGTACTATAACTGTCCAGTCAGATAGGAAGTATTTCTGATCATTTTCGAAACAAAGAAGAATGTACAGCCCTTTCATTTGACCATTTATTTTTAATTATTCACAGTACCACTTTAAAGAAAAAAGTTAGATTGAATTAGAGATTTAACATGAAATTGAATTACATCTCAAGTAAAAATATAGTTTCCCTAACAGTTTACCTTTGGCAAATGAAATAACCACAAAATCGATGATCACTTCTCTGTGGTGAGCCTTCTAGGGACCCTCTGCTCAAGGATAAGTGCTACCTCTGAAGTGCCCAGAGCACTTTTCTGTAGAAATACTTCTCAGCTCTTTTCTCCTTCCTTTAGAAAAAATCTATTTGAATGTCAATTACCTCACAGAACTCTTTGAATAAAACTTGCTTATCTTTAGAACAGATATTCCTATGTCCTTGCTTACATTTGCACGTTTAAAAATAATAAATATATCACCCATAAATACCACATCTACGTAAAATCATATGTTTTACCATATTTATGTAAAATCTACATTTGCTGTTTACAGGATAGCATGTAAGAACTAAGTTAACAGTATTTTCACAAATGGTTTATATTTCACAGAAGAAAATTTACGTTTTACTGATACTTATACTAAGTCTTTTCTAAGTATAAATAAATCTTGTGCTGTAAGTTCTCTGTTTGCATGAGACAAACACTGGAACTATGCGTAATGGTGAGTTGCTTTGTAGATACATCTCCTCACCAGAGGGGTTCTGCTTTCTTTGTCCCCCAAGAATCTTGAGTTTGGGCATACATGGAGCTTTTATTTTCCCCTTCTCTATTCGAGTTTGGAGGCCCTTTCTTATCTCTTTGGCTCACAGTATGGCAAGTAGGGGCCTTGCTGGTGGGATTTGCCTGACTTGGCAGCTCTTGTTCTCACAGTTCTATAGTGTTATTCTTCACTATAGATTGCCTTTGTGCATTTCACACTGCCACAATATTCTGCAAAGCTGTATAACTTAAGGAATATTCTGTCTGCACATTTTATTCAACACACGACCTCCATTTCCTTTTGGTCCTCTGTAGGGATTCCTCTTGAAGCAATACCATGGATGACAGGCTTGCTATCAGAGAGCTCAGAGCACCCTGCATCAGTCTAAGAAGTCTATACATAGTTTAACTGTTTGTTGTGGTTTAAGCCTAGTTAGCCACACAGCCTCTCTCTCACTATCCCCTTCCTCTCCCACCACTCCCATTCCTGCTCCCGGAAGGATGGGGAGGAGAATCGAAAGAATGTAACTCCCACAGGCTGAGATAAGAACAGTCCAGTAACTAAGGTATAACACA
>WYDI02029130.1:0-60531 GCA_009867235.2 Psittacus erithacus | reverse complement strand
TGCTTACATGCTTTATTTGTTCTGCAACTGTTAGGTTGATGCCCTCATTCAGAGCTGAGTCTTTCCTTTTTTAATACAACTTTTGTTCAACAACTGACGAATTAGAAATTTGGAGATGCTCAAGACAAGCTTATATGGTTCAAAAATATTCCTTGTAACCTTACCTGTGACCTTTCTTACAAGCTAGCCATAGTATTCTCATGAGCAGACACTAGCAGAGATGCTTGAAATCAGCAGTAGTGCAGGTTCCTTCCTTATAGCTTAGCAGATGCAGCTCAGTATCATTTCTCATCTCATGCTACTTGCAGCCACAGACCTTATTTGGGATATGCCACAAGCACTGTAGGCCTCATCTGCAACACCCTCTGCTTCTGCAAGTTCTTGTGTCAGCATAGGATTCAGAAAGGATCAGAAGTGGCTAAGATCCATCAAGCTACTTTGGCTTTGCTTCTAAACATAGCTTTAAACCAAGCACATTAGACGTGAAATGCACAATCCCCAGTCTACTTGTTCTTTTCTTTGCTCTGATGTTTAGTATTCATTCTCCAAAGAGACCTAACATTTTTCATCTCCTGCCCATTACATTATCAGAAATGATGGGCCAAATGCTGTTATTCCACTCACTTAGGTCCTGACATCTAACATTCAACAGTGTTTGGACATCATTCTTTGGCTTGCATCAGTGTCTCCTAGAAACCCAGAGTGGGACCACTGAACTCCTAACCACATGCAATCTCCTTACATGATAAGGCCAGACCTCTCTTTTTTTTCTCAGTGGCAAAATGAATTTCCTGAGCCACTGAGGCTCTGAGAGCAGTTACTTTTAGGGGCCTGAGGAAAACGGAAACTGGAGTAAGATTCAGACTTTCTGAGGTTATTTCTTCACTGCAGAAATATCTTGAGCACCCTTTCTCTGGTCCACACAACCCCTATCCACACCTGAGTTCAGTAATGCTTTCAACCTGGGCTAGCTTGTCTGTCTGAGGCTAGTGGCTAAAACTACTAGCCAGTTAGAGACAACACTCCATGAGGAGACTAGAGATGAAGATTTTCCTTCCCACAGCTTTTCTAGAAAAACAGAAGACCCCTCTTTAGATGTTTGTGAAGAATCACAGAGATTCAGCTTGCTACAGCACACAGTATTTTTTTCTATAAATGCTGGCCATGCAATGCAGCACAGAATGAGTGAGAAAGCAATTGTTCAAGTTAGATTTTGTAGCATGGCTGCTCACTTTCACCAGAGCTAAGTAGATTCTGGTGATCTGAACTAACTGCGGTGACTTGCTTTCCAGGAACACATACAATCACCAGTTCATGTTGGCTGTTCCTATGTCATACAACCAGGTGCAGCATGTCTTCTGGCTCAGCTACCCCCTTGTTCATTAACTCAAGGCATTCCCAAAGGTTTCCTCTCCATCCCATGAGGAGAGCCAACAGAAGGGTAAGTGCTGTCCTCCCTCCCCAGCATGCTCATCTGATGTTTCAGGCTACCCAGGAATGTGCACTGCAAACACAAGCCTGCAGAACAAGCCCAGCCAGAGCATGAAGGATTCAAAGGCACGATTATGTATTACTTTTCCTTTCCTCTCATTCTCTCCCTTCCAGGCTTGTCTGGGACTAGAGCTGCTAGCTGGGTTCTCCAGCCCTCTTTTTTTCATGGGAGAACACGTGCAAAATCTCCAGGTGCTCACAGAGAAACACTTTAGACCCTCCAAGAAAAAGTAGAGCCCCAAGCTTTCACAGAAAGAACACACCATGAGCTCCAGCTGCATGAAGGAAGGTTGGTTTGGACTTTGTGTGAAACCACACGAGCTGTACTGCTTACAGACTTGGCATCAGCTCCAGCTGCACTGATGTTTTTGTCCCCAGAACCTACAGTTATGTACATTCAAAGTTTGTGCTGTCCAGTCAGAGAATGGCTTCTGCTTGAAGGATAAGAGCAAGTCTAATGAGATGGAGACATGTCTCAAGCAGGGCTATGAAACCCTCGTCCTGCCTCCAGTATTCATTCCTGATGGTCTAGCAAAAGCCTAGGCCACCCCTATCCAGGAAGAGTTGGCAAGTGCCATTCCTGCAGCTGAGGCATCTGCTGTATTTGGGAGCCAGGGCTTCAGAAGCAATGATTTCTTAGTGTACTTGTGGGATCACACTGTAAAAGTGGCTGCTCCAAAAGAGGGAGCTCAGGCAGAAAGCAAATGACAGGGTGCGTGCAAACCAGAGCACAGATGACATGCACACGCACATGCACAGTCCCTACTAATATCCTGAATTCCTCCTTGGGAAAAGAAATGCTTTCTCTCTGTACGCCTTTAACATAGGGATTAAGTTTGAGGCTAGTGTGGGCCATTCAAGGAATAACCAGTCCTGTTTCCCCAGCATTGCCAGCAAACTGAGCTGTCTGTGTGTGTGTGAATGTAGATTCAGTCTGGAATCTCAGAGCACTTCAGTTCTTTCCAGATAGGCCCCAAGGATACTTAAATCATTTAGTATGAAATTCTACTTGTAACTTTCCATTTCCCTTCCTTCACTTCCATTCTGAGAGCATCTGTAAAGGGGCTTCATTTTCCAGCTCATCACAGAGTTTTCAGCAGGTTTTATGTTGTGATCCATTTCTAATCTCGCCACGCTTCTGTTCTAAACTAAAAAAAAATCCCCAAAATGATGTGCAAATGCATATTCAATCCTGCCTTCTTTTAAAGCTAACTGTATTTTCTCCCACGCAATCCTTCTTTGTACTTACAGCATCCATTTCCTGTTCCAGGGAGACTAATGCTGCAGGGCCTTCTTTGCCCCAGCCAGCCATTGCCTGAGCTTAGCTTTGACTTTGTGTGTCCTCAAAGTTTGATACTTCCTTCGGCAGCTCCTCTAGCTCGTGACAGCCCCCCTAAGTCCATTCAACACCCCTCTTTGGCAAACTGCTCCCAGACCTCATAGCATGTTTAGCACCAGCTAGGATGACTCTTCCTTTTACCCCAGTCCTGGTGATTGGAGGAACAGGCACACATGGCCACCCTCCTGTGCGGGCACGCTGCCCATGCGTGCATGTGCACAAACCGCCACTCACTCTGCTCCCCCGCCTCCATCCCCATGCCCCTCCGGATGGGAGTCTGGGAGAAGTGGCCAAGGCAAAGTCCCACTTCTACTTTCACTCCTTGCTGAGTACTCCTGTGTGCATGTGTGTGTGCATGCACAGGCACATGTGTACAGACTGGCTGGCACAGAGAAATGCAGTCCCATGGGGAAGCTAGGACTTGCATACTGTAATATACCTCTGGCCCCTTCTTCCTGGAAAGCTCTTGCGCCCAGTCTCCCTCCATTCAGGAGTGACTCCAACACCCCAGGGAAAGGAAAACAACTACTGCCTATATATCCACAACCCTTGCTATTCACCCCCTCCAGAGGTGGGTTTTGCTGCTGTGTGCAAGTTCCCAGCCTCTGTGTACCCCATATGTGCCCTTTCTCTGCATTCTTCCTCCTGCTCTAGCCACAGCCAGTAAGCTTTGCCATGAAGATGCCCATCTGGGACCAAGGGGGGGCTGGGGAGAGGGTGGTGCAGAAGTGGAGCAATTATTTTTTTTTCTTTTTTCTTCATTTTGTGTCACTCATCCCAATGCACTTTGCTGACATGAAAGACAAAATGAGCGCTATCTCTGTGGGGCCACAAATGGGACAGGAGGGGTGCCCGCCTCAGTGGTGGCCAAAGCTTGGTCTCCACACATTGGCCTGCATCCCTGTTCTCGCTGCTGAGAATTTGGGCCTGGCCACCTGAAACCGAGAGGCCGAGGCTGGGTTTGGGGAAGGCCCCTGGGCCACCATACCAGGCTCTGGGGAGCTCTGGTATGGCTTAGGGGACTGGCTAAGCTCCACCTGGAAGGGTGCTGGGGTAGTGGGAGCAGAAGAGGCCATCTCTGTTCTCCATACTGGCTCATCCAATGTGGTGGCTGAGCGGGGCATAAGTACAGTGGGTGCCAGGCTGCTTGAGGCTGGCATGGGAGCTGGGGTGGAGAAGCGACGAATCTCCTGGGTCTTGGCTGTTTTCACGGGTATCTGCTTGGCTGCTGTGAAGGATGAGCTAGCCTGTGGGGCTGGCTGACCAGGAGACTCCTGACTGCTGGGGCCTGGGGGACCCCCAAAGCAGAACATGGCTGATTTTAATTGATAGGGCTGGTGGCGCATTAAATCAATGACCTTGATCCCTGATTTCTGGCCAGGTGCCTTTTTCACTTTGCTCTCTGCTTTGCTAGCCTGAGATTTGCTGGCTGCCAGGGGATAGAAAGGGGAATGCATTGGGTTGTAAGCTATTGGAGGTGGAGCTCGGATGTTGGGTGAATATTTCCAGGATGAGGGCAGTGAAGGGGAAGGAGAGGGGGTCCTGGGCTTGGACTCTGGTTTTGGCGTTGTCTCTACCACGTATTTGTCCATGCGGCTCTGGCGTTTGGCAAAGAGCTCTGCGCCCTTGCCTTTAAGCTGAGGCATGTCCTGGGCCCCATTTACCAGCCCAGCATCTTGCTGCTGAGGCTTAGGAGCCACTGGAGGTGGGGTCTTGAACTTGCGGCCAGAGGACTGCATGAAGTTGCATGCCTCAGCACCCAGGCTGAGGAAGTCCTCCTCAGGCCCAGACTCAAAGCCTGCCCCAGGGTGGTCACTTTTCAGCTTTTCATCCAGGTTCTGCACCAGAGACAGGAGTTCAGGGTTGGGTGAATTCTTCTTCTTCTCCTCAATCTTACTGAACATGGGTTTTCTGTTGCCACGCCGGCGAGCCTCCTGCAGGATGCCTGTGCGGGGAGCCGGCACAGAAATCCTCTGCTCTCTGGAGGTTAAGGGCTCGGAAGGAGGTCGTGGCGTTGCCAGTGAGATGGCAGGAGAAGGCTGATTTGGTGTGGGAGAACTGCTTATTATGTGCTGTGATGGTGCTGGACTAATATACAAAGAAGAAGAGGCTGTTCCAGGGACTCGTGCCTGGGATGCTGTAGAGGCCACCTCCCCTCCTGGCTTTGAGGGAGTTGACAGAAAGATAGAGGTGGTGGATGTCCGGGCAGTGTTGGTAGAAGGCTTAGTTTCTGAAGCACTTCCTCCAGCCCTCGATTGTGACTCCATTGCTGGTATTGGCCTTCCTGGTGCAGGAATATACAGTGATGTGGAGGAACTGACTGAACCACGTTGTGTTGGCACTGGTGCATTGGTAGGTGCTCCTGGAGCCAGAGATGAGAAGGGGGGAGCCATTGTGCTTTGTCCAGTCAGACTTTCACTGGGTTTTTTGGGTGCAGACGGCCTGAAGATGACAGAGGATGTTGCAGGCCGTTGGCCAGAAAAGCCAGGAGTAAAGGGCTGCGCAGATCTGTTGAACATGCTTGAGCTTGCAGAGAAGGGGTTGGGGGTGCTTGGGGGAGGTGGGAAGAAAGTGGGGCTAGGGGGAGCCAGAAGCTGGGTTGGGAGGGTGGCTGGCTGCTTGCTGGGCACTTGCACACCCTCCAGGTGGATGCTGATGGGCACGCTGTCCGTCTTCTGTGGCACAGGCATATCTCTGTTCACCGTGCCCTGCTGCGGCTGGGTGGCTGAGTTAAGCTGAGAGCTGATCTGTGCAGGGGCTTTCTCAACTGTGTACTTCCCAGCCCGTTCCCTCTGCTGCTCAAATAATCGTGCTCCTTTACCTGAGGCCTCACTCAAACCTTTTTGCTTCTCTTCCTTCTGTTCAGAGTCAGACTTGGACTTTTCAATGTCCAAGTAAGTATTGTCCCAGTCTGAGTGATTAGTTAGGCTTCGGGCATCAGAGAAACCTTCCTCGTCAAATTCAGACTCACTTGTGGGAAAAACTCCGTCCTCCTCCTCGTAGGAGCGGTCTTCGTCAACACTCCCAAAGCTTACCAATGTGTATTTCTTAGCCCTCTGCCTGCGCTTCTTGAACATTAACACCCCCTTGGAGTGGGGGTTGGGTGCATCTGTCAGCAGGGATGCAATGGTTCTGCACTTGGTTTTGGCTTCTTTCACGTTCTTCTCTTGGATGCTCTCGTGGCGGTGGAGCTCTGCAAGAGAAAAAAAGAGGAAACCTCAGAGCTCAGCAAAAGGCTGCATGAACAGTGATATGGCTATTCTAGTGTACACAGGAGGAAACACACTGTCACTCCCTGCCCTTTTCTCTTTCCTATCTTTGCGGTTTTCTCTTTCCCTGCAAACACAATAGGAGTCCATGCAGGTGTGGGGAGGGATCTCCTCCCCTTTTGACAGCCTATCTCTGTTTCTTGGTCAGACCTGGGATTTTTTCTTTCAGTAGCATGTGGCCAATTGTCCCAGGCTGCATCTCACAGCATTTTTAGTCGAATGCCCTTACTCGTGGGAATTTTTACCATTTACTTATCACCCTGAAAGTAGAGCCCTGCTTCTTGTAGACTTTACTCCTACCATATGGAGTATTTCCAGGAGAAAGTAGTTTCTCTGGTCCTGAGAATCTGGGAAGCAGCAGCTGCTACTGTTAGCACCCATACATGTGTGCAACAGGAGAAGTGCCCTTCAGGCAAAGACTGGTTGCTCCTGCTCTAGGCCTGCATTGCCAGTTACAGAGTGAGAGTGCCTTGCAGCAGCATTGTGTGTAGGGTTGTTCACTGCTCTCTACAGCAGCCCTGCAATAGTAGGAGATTTGTTTTCACCCTTGGCTATTGTGCCCCATGCCCAGCAAGGAAGAAGAGCATTTGCTGCTAAGCAAGAATCCCAGACCCCACAACTGATCAGCCAGGCCAGGAGGAATCCACTTAGAGAGGCTTGCTTGAAAAAGCCAGCACCTGTTGGAATATTGGCATGAAAGTGTGGGATAATCATTTATATCACCTGCTCTGCCAGCTCAGCGGTCAGTAAAGCCCTGGAGGGGAACACTGTGTTCTCTGCCTTGTGTGTGGGGAAAATGGGGTGAACAAGATTCGGTAGTAAAACCGAACTTGTCTGCCCTAAGAAAAGTACAGATATGCCTTCAAT
Organism: Psittacus erithacus; assembly: GCA_009867235.2. Lineage (NCBI taxonomy): Eukaryota > Metazoa > Chordata > Aves > Psittaciformes > Psittacidae > Psittacus > Psittacus erithacus. The sequence goes on along the minus strand of WYDI02029130.1, from coordinate 53,565 downwards.
CAGTGTTCAAGTGACAGAAATCAGCACTAACCTTGCACAGAAAAGCCCACATACCTAAACTATAGACTAATTTCTGATTTCTTTTATTTCATCCTTTTCCTTACTCCCATTGCCTCTTTACCAACATGACAGTCCAGATGAAACATCCATCCACTGCTTAGATCTAATAATTTGTGAAAAAAACTGTGTAGCATCTTGTCCAGCCCTGACGTTCTCACAAGAGGTACAAAATTATGCCCTGCTGAAGGGGAGAGGAGAGGACACAAGCTGCAGGTAGTGCGGCGGGATGGTGTTAGCTCAAGAGAGGATGGAAGCTGCTCAGCCCTCTCAGGATCTCACTTCTGACCATTTTATCACAGAGCATTCATTCAGTGGGGACCTGGTAATGTGACAAAGTTACCTGAGGTGGGGGACAGGGAGCTTAGTGAAGAAGAATACTAGTTTTCCTGAGGGCCACAGATGTCCCCCAAAACCTGGCTAGGCTGTACAGTTGTGGCAGGTGCCTTCATTCCATACTGCACTAGTGTAACCACAGAAGAAAAAGATTCCCTCTCTCACCTCATGCTGAAAATAAGGTGTTGATTTGCAGAGCAGTCATCCTTCCAGGAAGCTTAAGATAAATACATGGAAAGCCTCTTTCCAAGGTTTGCAGCCACTCAGTAGCACATGCTGCTACAAGGGGACTTCTGAGGTTTGAGATCACCTCATATTTGCACAGTCCGTTCCTCTCCTTTGCACACAGAAAACTGGAAGCAGCAAAATCAATGCTGAAAATATGGCTCACTTTGAACTTGCATAGTGAAGGCTCTCCGCAAAACTTTCCTTACAGAATGCTGAACCAAGACTGAAGTAGTGTCCAGGTTTTTGTGGAGACTTAGCGCTAATCAGGGCCATTGTAGACTTGCCCTCAAACACCTGCTCTCCATGATCAAAACTGCAGTCCCTGAAGATCTATCTACTTCACTTACAAATCTGCATGCATGTGTCTGTGGGGGCTGCTCACAATGGAGAAATAAGAAAGATTTCTTTCTTGCTACAAGAAAGAAATCCTTACAATATCCTTATGACAGGCTACTACACCTCACTTAGCTTGTACTTTGCTTCTAAACTTGCAAGGAGAAAGAGCAGCACCACAGAATCTTAGTCAACTAAGTCACCTAGTCACTCTGGACCCCGGGTGACTCACAGGAGGATTTCTGGCATCAGAGGCTAACACCAAACAAAGTGAGTGCCTGTGTAACCCCTTCTGACAGCAGAGTAGCATGAAAGCACTCAAGTCTAGAGTCTGGGCTAGCAAAAACTGTAGAGAAAACAGAACAGTAGAAAGCCTTGGCTATACCTCCAACAGCTCTTGGTACTGACTCAGCGTTAGCATCCATGTACAACTTCCCTAGGAAGCTGCTCTGAACTGCCTTGTGCTCTAAAGCGGCTGGCAAGTAAGGCCTGTTGGGACCTGCTACTCACCTCCCTCTTCTCTTCTTCCTGCTTTCCTCCTCATCAAAGGCTAAAGCACATGACTAACTACACCAGTCCTTCCAAGAGAAAAAATGATCATGCTATTCAAGCTACAATTTCCCACAACAGTTTAAGAATAAAAACAAAGAGAAATCCTCCTGAGATGGCTTGTTGAAGGTGAAGAGCAAAAGTAAGATCAGAATAGGCAAAATAGGGAAAGGATAGGAAAAGAAAAATGAAAGGAAAGGGGGAAAAAAGGAAATAAGAAAATAAAAGAGAACAAATAAAAGAAAAAAACAGAAAATAGAGGAGACATCTGTACCTGCATAAGGCTGATCCAAGCTTGAGAAAGCAGAGTCCAGACCTGGAGAGCTGGGCATGTCACAAAGCCCGTTGAATTCACAACTCCCCATAAACAGAGAGGCAATGAGAGAGAAGCAAAGCAGCTCCCTCCTGGAGCAGAACCAAAACTCTGAGGTGTCCAAGCCCTTTGCTATCAGCTCCACAAGCCTTTTAAAGCCTCTCTTTTGTCTCGTAGGCATTGCTGCCGAAAGCCATGAGGTCACTTTGTCTATTTTTGTCTTCTTAGCTTCATCACTGAGCAGTGTGATGGACATTGTCACCTGGCACTTAAACACCCTCCTTGTCTCCCCTACCCTCTGCTCCTTGTGAGGAGAAACTCCTCTTTTTAATTATAAAATAAGTTAAAATATACTGTGTACTCTCACTGCTTCTGTGCTGCAAGCTTCAGGTTAGAAAGGCACAAGTCTCAGGTTAGTTTTTTCAATGCCTCAATGTCAGCATTTCTATGCTAAAGAACCTTTCAAAGAGATGAGACTAACATAGCATGCATGTCCAACGTGGACAGGCAGAGAAACCCTCCCAGGAGGAAAACAACTCTCCTTGTCTGAAACCCTCAGAGAGCAGCCAGGTCCAGGTAAACATAATGAAGAAAAGAGAGGAGAAGCTTTCTTTTCTTGTGTATATTAATTTCCTTCCATGTCTGAGATCTAGTCCATGATACAGATTAGTGTTGTGTACCAGGACTAAGGAACTTCTAACAGAGGAGCATTAGTATCCTTGATGCCTGCAGTGAGGTAGTTTAGTAGAATTAAAATGACAGAGGCTGATACCCACACCACTGAAGAGTGTGGTTGCACCCAGGGAGGGTGATGGAGCATTTGGAGGCCAAGGAGTGGAGTTTTGGCAGCACCATTCAGAGCTCCAGTGCTGGAGGCTGAGAGGTGTTGAAAGATAAGATGCTGATAGCGAGGACTGGGGTGTATGGGGAGGAAGGGAACAAAGAGTGCTTGGAGTCTACAAATCTCCATAGTTGTGACCTGTTCAATATCTCCTCACACGTTGCCTAGGTTTCATGTTACTGCCTCTTTCTGCACATAAGCAATAGATCCCATGACAGAATCTCAGAGCTGTGACCAAGGGACACTGCCCTGTGATTCCCTTTCCCAGCAATCACAACTTAGCAACTTTGTAGCCCAGATCATCTCCAGTGTGTCCAGAAAAACAAAGGTCTGACCATGCCTCCTGAAATCCACTAGCTGTTGCTGCGTGCCAAGAAGACAGCTTCCACAGGCAATGTTGCTACGAGAGATCTGGCATGCCTCATACAAAGACTCTTACAGGTAGAGCAATGGAAGTTTTTTAGTCTCTTCTTGTGATGAATATTTACACATATAAATTTCTCTTCGGGAAAACCCTGTAGAATTTGATATATATGATGAAATGCATATACAGCTTTGCAGTAAAGAAAAAAGATCCTCTGTTAAGAACATTCAGGAAAGGTTATAAAACTCTCAAATTCTGCTGGCTTGGTGGATAATCTATAGAAAACTTTTTGTAAAGTTTTAAAGCACTTCTTGTCTCCACTAAATTCTGTGGGAATAATCTACAAAAAGGAAAAATTTCTATTAAGCAAAGCCTACAAAGATTTCTTCATGAACTTAATTAATTTCACTGAAGAGACATTAATTACATTACTAATTACAGAAAAAATAAGTGTAAAAAGTAGAAATCTTTCCAAAATCAGGCCCTATTAAAAGAAGGCATTTAAATGTATGTTCAGGACAACTTCTGAACAAGCAGGCTTACACAATATCAGATACTGCTCATGTTCACTAGGAAACAAACAATGGTAAATTTTATTACCAAACACAAAATTCTAGAAAAGCCTTTACCATAGAAAATAAGAACACTGCTACTTTCAAAGAAAAATATCCTGTTCCTCTGTGATGAAATACTACTTGTCTGCTATTTTTTTCACAAGGGATCAACTAGAACAATTTTGTTCTTCCAGGTATTTATGGTAACAAGGTCATTTTTCCATGGCTAACGTTGCAAATATCTCAGTAAGTCATTAGAGGCTATAGACATCTCATGCTTTTCATAGCTGGAGTCCTTTCAAAATAAGATTTAGATAGGTTATATTGGCCTTCTAAGTATTTCCCTGTTGAAAGCTTTAACCTTTCAAGTTTTGACCAATGTTCAAATTGCAAACAGTAAAGCAGAGGAGTATATTAGAAGAAGTGGTAAAACTCTTGGGATAGAAAACTTGTTTCTCATTCTTGGATATTTGCACACTTCAATCACATTATCTATGCACTCGGAGAAATCTCCCTTAGTGGAGTGGGAGTCTGCCTTTCTTCCTGAGCTGGGTGAAAATGTCTCCTCAGTGCAGAAGGCAGCTCATGTGGCCGGCTTTCCTGCGCTGACACTCACCCTCAGGCCCAGGATATTCCATGCATATTCTGCAACAAGACTGCCAAAAAAGAGCTTTCTTTTGCCAGGACAGCCCCTGTTGAATGCACTAGTGAATTTGGCTTTTGCAGTTTCAGCCCGATTTCCTAAAAAATAGGTAGCTGGATAGAAAAGAGACCCTGTCATAGGAAGCAGGAAGCCTGAGTGCAGTCTTAATTGGGCACCAAAAACTGAAGAACAGACACAATGGAACAAATATGAGTTCTCATTTTGAATGTGAGAGACATCAGATGATCTGCATTCACTGACAACAGAGAATGAGATATCAAATACAAGACATAAATTAAAAGGACACCAGGATCTGTTAATTCTGCTACTCACAAAATTGCTTGATGTCTGACAGTAGGATACCACTGATTCATCTCTTGTCCTTCAGTATTTCCAGCAACCCCTCTCTAGTAATACAGACAAGCATATGCTCACCACCTGGTTCTGTGGACTTGATTAATCCTGTAGCACTTGTCATATATTCTTGTTATCCTGTTGATTTTAGTCCTTTTCTGCAGCCATTCAAGCTCCTACTACATTTAAAAATCCAGCCTTTCACAAGACAACTGTACACCTTCCATGTCTTATGTCATCTGCTGATTGATTCAGCAACCTCCACTGAATCCTCAGGCCATCCATTAAAAATGGTATTGCTATTGCTATTTCCTGTTACTGCTTGCTAGGCACAACATAATCAAGAGAAGCAAAAAACATTTTAAAAGCTTCACTAGCAGGAATTTGCAGTTGAAAAAGCAGAGAGGAAAACAACCATGGTGTATCTTGGAACACTTTCGAGCTCCTCAGAACAGGTAACCCACCTCCCTCCCCCGTATTCCCCACACACCTGGGTTTCTGTGGGAAGAAAGACCAGAGAAAAGCTGCAAGGTATCCCAGCCAGGTCCCAGCTCTGAACAGTAGCAATTTCGGGGCTATTGGGTGCCCCACAGCATATGCTACCTGCTCTCTCTAGATGCAGCCAGAGATCCACTGACAGAAGAGAGGAGGGTTGGGATTTTTAATCATCTGTCTCCTCACCAGTCATACAACGTTGAGGTGGAGAGGACATTTGATTGACATACGTTAGTATTTAAAGGTCTATGGGTGAAAATATAGAGGTAGTCCTGTTAGATTCAGAAGTCCAGTAACACTACTACCAACTTAGCCAGTTAGCTAATCCGACATCATGAGCCATTAATAGTTATGTTTTCTGTTCTATTCTTAGCCAATTGTGCAGTCACCTTACAGTAGTCCTATTACATCCCTATTTCCCTCATTGGAAAAGTCATGTGGAACCATATCAGATACTTACAGAAGCCAACATATACTGTGCCTACCTTATTTCTTTAGCCATGAAGTCTTATCTTATTGAACAGGTCAAAAACTATCTCTATTTCTAATTTTTATCAGTCCATCTTGTTTTTACTGATAATTTTGTTTTCCACAAAACGTCCTCAGAAGAACTACTTTGTTCACCTAATCAAAGCTAAATGTTTATTTTTTTTCTTATCCACACAGTCTGTGTCTACAAGAAGGGTGCTATTCTTGTTCTCTTTCCCTGAGACACTTCCCATCATTCCAGGGCATTTATCAAGGACTGAGGACCACTCTGATACAGTTTTCACTAATTAATTCCTTATGTTTCTGCTCTACAGAGAATATGATTCAGCCTTGTCCCTTCAGTATAGTCAGTGCAACAAGATACGCTGAATCTACTTGCCCCTGTTCCTGCTCCTATTTCTTTTATGTAAAGGGCTATATTCTTAGTAACATAAGTGGTAAGACACACTGATGACAGTGAAGCTTTACAGATTTCACAACAAACTGATCTCCCTTCCTATGATAGATTTAAGTGAAACTGAAGAATGATTATTTGTCAGGTTGACAGTTTTCTCCTTCCTAGCTATAATTTTCTCTTACTTTTGCTTGAGCAATGACTCAGTTGTTTAATTACCCTTTGTCAAAGTCCTTTTTTGCCTCACCCTTTTATGCCTCTCCCTCCCCCATCACTATCACTTTGTCTCAATCCAGTATGGTCTCTGAACAGGCTTGTCCCAACCTTGTCAGCACATCCCATATCACTTTCAAAACTAATGGGGAAAACATCGGACAGGGAGAGGGACTTCCATTGCTTGTTTGCATTACGATTTCTTTCAACTCAGCTCTCAAAATCCTGGAACTTAGAAAGTACGTTAGGGTAATACAGTCTGTGGTGTTATATACATAGTTGTTTCAGTGTGACTATTGCTCTAGTCACCTTGAGATCTGAATTACTGGTAAAACTTTGGCTTACATTGTTTCAGCAAACATTGTTTGTTCGCCATCAGCCTTACACATCCTAAGTCGCTCCAGAAATGCATGTGCAAGAACAGGCTACGTTAACTTAATGCGTCTGAAAAATCACTAGCTGGGGCTCTGCAAGGACCATGGAAGCATGAGCTTGGAAGGGAACTGCTGACACTCTTTCATCAGCAGCAGGATGATAAATGATCTCTGACCATGCCTGAGGAACTGTGACCCAGAGTACCTGCCCTGACGATAGTAATACAGGGAAGTAATGTCTGAGTAACTGACAGTTTAGAAAAGATGCTCAAAATGATATCTTATATAGTGGAAATACAAGGACAAATGAGAGTATATACCTTTTAATTTCAGAGATTACATACAGCTTTCCTCCAAATATCTTCAAATACTAAAAATCTTTCCCTTCCCAGAGAATACTATATGCAGCTATATTTATCTTGACCTAACACACATTCTTTTAAAACTATGTGTCTGTCAGGATCTGGGGCAGCAGGATAGCAGTGAGGTACAAAGGTGATGGAGAGCAGAGCTCTATCAGCCTTAGTTCCAGTGCCAGAACCCACAGCATCTAAATTGAAATGCTGAACAAGAGTGATGCCCAAGGAAATGATGCTAGAAGTATCCAGTAAGAATATCTGAGGAATATGAGCAATTACTTGTGACAGTTTCTGAGATGGCTCAAGAAAGAAGGAAAAATTCATCCACACTAGCCAAGACAGACAACACTATCTTATAATCTCTGACTTCTGCCCAAAGAGATAATACATCATCCTGAAAATACCACCTCTATGCTTTCAATAGAAGAACTTTATAAACCAAAGGCATAAGCTCAAAAGCCATACTCAAGCATAAAACTGGAGGAAAAGGGCTCTAGTTGCAGGTGCTTATCTCACTGTGGTCTCCTTTAATAAACACCTTCCAAGCTGCAGAGAATTCACAACTGAATGCTAGTTATTAAGTGGGATATTCTTAAGCAAAGGCATACAACTGGACTGCATACACCTGTGTAAGTAAATTGATTTTGTAAATGGAGGCAATTTCCGGTTTAATGCATTCTGAAGTGAGATCAGACTCTCCAACTATGATTCAACCATGAAGCTATTGTTCATGATTTCCTAGTGGTTGGGTGCTCACCCTTAGTAAGGGCCAAGGGTTATTCAACATTGCTTCATACTGCTAGGAAGAGACTTCCTGTAAGATAAATAGTTCAGGAATTATCTTCTGGTCAGAGCAGAATGCTTATCTATTCTACTTTAAAGCAGGTAGGATGGAGACAGTTGATACAACCCTAAACTTCGGGTCTTCTAGAATGCAGTGAATGGCAAAACCAGTAAGGTAGCCTAACAACCATGTAACTGATCATTAGAGTCACAACTGTCAAACCTGAAAGCCAAGCTGAAAATGGGAGTAGCAAGTTCAGGTTGCCGTTCAGGTACTTCATCTTCTTAACAGCTCCTGTGGCCTATACCAGTCGTAATAGGCTGATAGATGGCTTGCTGCACTCACCCTCCCTGCATAGAAATGTGACTGCAGTCACTCTTAGAAGAGGTAATCTCTATGACCCTTCAATGAATAGGCCACTTATTTATAAGCATCCTATCTTGTCAAGTGATGCTGCTGCACATCCGCTTTAAACAAGAAGGATTTCCTTTTCTGATATGGAATGTGGTAACTTTGATGACTCTTCACAGGCAACCAGGTCCATATAAAGCAGAGGAGGAAATTTCCCCCCCCATTTTTCCCTCCCTTCCCCTACCATACATGGAGAGGCTCTTGAGTGCTAGGAACTAAAAATACTCCAGTGGATAAGTTTAAATTGAGATATTTTGAAGCACTTCTTGCACTGACACAAATTCCTACAGTATGATTAGCAAGTTAGGAGTAGACTGCTGTCCTGGTATGTCTGCCTTCTGCTTAGCAATTGGTATTTCCAGTTGTGAGAAAGCCTGAGCCCATTGCTCCTGGGAGATGACTTAGGATGGGGGTGAAAATACAGTGCACCTTAGAGAGCACAGATGGCTGATGAGAAGCAGCCCTGGCTACAGATGGACCCCAAGGGTGGGAGGAGCAGAGAAAGACACTGCAGGAGCTACAGGGAACCAGAGAACCTCACTAGCAATTACTTGGGACAGTGTATAGTCTGATTCTGCCTGCCATAAGCTCCCATTTTTTGCTAACCTTTTGTTTGCATTTTCTATCCTGTTATCTCTTCCTTTCCTTCTGCACTAAGCAGCACAGAAATCATCTCAGGAAGGGATGTGGGTTGGCCCTTACGGTGATGATGAATTGAGGCCCTAAAGATTCCCAGTTTTTGCATAGATTAATCACCTTTTTAAAGACAGCAAGTTGCTGGTTTAGTGGGAAGGAAACAAATTTGTACTTTCATTTCTTCTGATTAGGCAAAATATTGGCTATTCACAAGTTTGTATGCTCTGCTGTAGTTCATTTAAAGTACAGTGAAGAGTCCCTCTTTGATGGCTGTTCTCTTACCCTACTAAGCAAAACACCAAGGTACACAGTAGCCACTGGGCAGCAATAAGGACTGAAGTCCTATTACTTGTAGGGCAAGTTCCCCACATTCGGGTGGTGTGTGGCTTCCCACACTGCCCTGCTAGTCTGCATCAGCAATGCTCTGAGTGGTTTTCAAGCAGGCATGTCCACGTCATGTATCCTGTGGTGGGCTGAGAAGATGTATGTGCTTATCCCACAGGATGGAAAAAATGAGCCATTGTGCAAATAGGGCAGGGAATTTGGACAGAGAGAGGCCCAAACCTCACTGCAAGGGCTGTTGCCTCTCTGAGGAGAGTATACGCTCAGCCCATATTTCCTAATAACATCAAAAATGAAGGAAAATTATACAGAAAAGGAGAGGCAGAGGAGGCTGAATCAACTTGCCTATGATCTGGAAGGCTGAGAGCTCTGGAAAGCATGCAGTGAGGACAAAGGCCTGCAAAAGCTCGAGACATCGGAAATAAAAAGCAGAGCTACAGATCTTAAGTTTAAGAAAACCCAAGAGCTGACAAACAATAGCAGTCATACTGAGATCCTTGCAGGGCAATAGAGCTGTGAAGAATAAGAATGTTAGTTGCTACTCTCAGTGGTCTGCAAAAGAATTGTTACATGTCTCTGTTCTTGGTCAGAGATTTCAATTATTCATCTAGAAATCTGATGTTTCTAGATACTCACCTAGAAATACTGTATGTGCAGTTCTGTTTGTCTGAGGTGAAGGGACAAGTGGGAAAGGGATGAAAGTCTCTGTAGCTTAAATGACAGTGAAAAGTTAGGAAGAATGAATACAAAGGACAAGAGAAACACCCCAAAATTGGAGAAGACATCAGAGCTGGCATGAGAAAGAAAAGGTTAGGAACCATCTGGGTAACAGTCCCACCAAACCAAAAAGGAGCTTTTCACATTCTTATGGTGCCATGGTGGAAGCCATAATGCAGAAGGCTGTGGCCAGGCAAGGAGGGTGTGCTGAGCAGGTGCACTGGGAATATATATATAGATAGGTAGTGCTTCAAAAAGCAGCCATCTGATTAGGTAGTCAGAATGGTTCTTAAATGTCTGCTGTGCATATACTGAGCGGCAGGCTCCCATGACTGATCATCTAAGTCACCTACCATAGTTAACTCAGATTTTAAAAACTTGAGCTTGATTTTGCGTTCTTGTTTAGCAAACCCCATGAGTCTCTGTATCCCAAAGTAGGCCCCTGTGCTGTGAGTATTGCTAAGGAAAGGCAGAGAAACAGAGCTTTAGATTCTGCTGGCTTTGCGAGAGCCTGGAGCAGCTATAGGAGCTGAACCAATTCAAGCCCAAACATCCTTGCCAAGGCTACATCCTTCCAGCCAGAGATGCTGTACCATATGCCTCCCATGCTGACAGTGTCTTTGCCCACAGCCTCCCCATGAGCCAGTGCAGCTCAGCAGTCCCACATCCTCTTGTGGTTATTCCAGGTATAGGTGATCCTTAACTCTGTTCACCACATAATGAACACCCTTCATGCCACTTCCTCCACAGAGTTACTGGCTGTTGATCATGACTTTTGTTTTAATGGCTGCTGTGCTTCAGCATGATCGGGACGTAGAGTTTTGCCTTCACATTTACTGCCAAGATTCTTAACCCAAGAAAAGGCCAAGCTGGCCATGTGAGTTGCCATCCATGACAGAGCAACCCTTACATAATGACACCCATGGCCAGACATAAACCAGAAGGAGGGTAAGCAGTGGAGGAGTAATAGGAGAATAAAACATTACCTCAGTCTGTAGTGCTTCTGGGAACCCTACATCTAGCTGGCATTAGAGTTGCATCACCTTCTCCCATGGGATATTATTTTGCCATCAGAAATGCTCTGCATTAAATACATGGCTTTCCTGGGAGCCTTCTGTACTGACACTGTCTATGGAAATTAGTCTTGATGTGAAGCAATTGCTTATCCACTGCTAGGACTATCGGATGGCAGGGAGCAGCTGAACATGCCTTTCTCAACATTCACCTCATGCTTGTACATTATTCAAAGGGGAAAAAAATAGCTTCATCCTCAGAGAGGCTTAAATTGCTACTTTCTTTGCTGTTCAAAGGAAAGTGAATGCTAAAGACTAGGAAGAAATAGTACAAGGCACCAAGTTAGTGTACTGCCTAGTGGAGCCAGACATAAGGGACCCAACTAAGCCTGTCAACATCATGGCAGCGCAGTAAGACAGTGCCGTGTCTGATAGGCACTGTCTAGGAAGCAGTCTGGATTACTTTTGTAGGATCCCTTAGGCAGAATAGATAAAGGAAAGTTTAGCCCAAGGAGGAAAGAAAAGGAAGGCTTAACAATTGCCTTGCAATATAATATGGTCTGGAGAAAAATATCTAACATCTGAAACAGAGAATCAGAAGTTAGAATTTGTGTGCTGTATTTCTGATTCAGTCTAGTAACTTTTCTGTGTCTCCATTCCCCATTGTGTCCCCTAGCTAAGTCACTTTTTTAAAACCTGCTTTATTTCTAGGCACAGAGAAGTGTAAATTAGTCAATCATACTGCACACTGAGGTACTCATATGAAAACAAGTTTTGATTACCCTGGTTTTAATATTATTAGGTAGATCACAACTATGAAATCAGGTAACGTCTTGTTCTGCCTTCATGTTTGGGTTTGAAATACTCCATGTATAGCAGAAACCAGAAAAGATAAAAGGTCACTTCAGTGCATCACTCATGTGCTACATACATTTTTCAGTACTTTATTCCACCTGGAAAGGTCTTGACTAGAACCATATAATCATAGAACTATCTAGGCTGGAAAAGACCTTTAAGATCATCAAGTCCAACTGTTACGCTAGGACTGCCGAGTTCATCACTAAACCATGTCATTAGGGGCTTTGTCTACATAGTTTCTGAACACTTCCAGGGATGGCGCCAGAGCACAGCTGGTTGTGTGGCTGCAGCTTTTACAGGTGATTCCCAGAACCCGGACCCTTTCTCTCCTCTGTTCCCTGGGACACCTTGGTTGAGGTAAAAACCAGGGCCAAAGCTGTGATAGGAAGCCCCAGACCCTGGAGGTTTGACTTGGGTCTGCTTCTTCCCAAGCTAGAGAAGCTAACCCACTTGACATTTGCAGCAATGAGGTTTCTGGAAGGAGATCCAGTGTAGGAAGAGGGCATGGATGAGTGGCAGGGTGCAGAGGACTTACTGGCCTGTTTGGCTTTCTCCATGTATGTGGTGGTTAGGTCTTCGTCAACCGGGTGCTCCACTGGACCCACCATGGGGATGAGATGGCGTTCCGCTTGGATAGCCTTGGTGGCATGGGGCAGGAGCATCGCCTCTGAAGAAGGCTCCCGTCCTTCTGTTGATGGTGGCTGCAACTGTCCCTCACTCTCTGAAAATGGAGTGTCTGTGTGGCTGCCAGGTGAGCAGGTAATCTCCCTCTTGGCCACCCCGCTGGAGGTGGCCACCTCCGCTCCCCTCAGCGGAGCAGGCTCCGGCATGCTCTCATAGCCGCTCTGTTCAGACAGGGACACCTCATCCTGAGGTGCATCCGCCTTGCTGGCAGTGCTGTCAGGTGGGGAGCGCGGGCTCTTCTTGCGAGCCCGGCGGTGCTTCTCCTGGGCTACGTTGTCCGCATCACTGTCTGTCTCCCCATAGTAAGCCTCACTGTCAGGAGGGGAGGTGAAGCTCTCTGGGTGCCTCTGTGACCTCTGTAGTTGCGAGGGCTGCGTGGTGGCTGGAACTCCTGCTGGTTCAGGGCTGAGTATGTGTGCTGGGGGGCTGAGCGGAGATGGTGGGGAGAGAACTCGCTGCCCTGGAGAAGGAGAGCGCAGGAGCCGTGGGCCGGTTTGGTCCCCACCAACTATCCTGTGGGGGGAAGGAAAAGCAGTGAGTGATGTCTGGTTGGTGAGGCTAAACTGGAAGGAAATCCTCACATGTAAGAGAGAGGTAAGGATTGAGCCAGTGTTTCAGATGTCTTCCGGGTGGTACTGACGCCTGAAGAGCAGACACCAAGGGCAGACTCATCTCTGACATCAGCTACATGCTGTCATCCTGATTTTCTGCTTCATGACTTTGATAACCAGGTGTTAAACCCTTGAAAATCAGAATGAGAGCATAAAGATCTACTGAGCCAGCTTAATTAGCACCCCAGGCATTTCTCCTGGGGAGGTGAATTCCTGCATAGCAAACACTCCCCAGGACAGTGGGACATAGCCCTACAGCCTACCGCTTACTGTGGTGGATGGTGCCTCAGCCATCACACTGCACTTCAGCTGCTCCTGCAGCTGGGACTGCACCATGGAGCTGTGTCAGCTCTGAAGATGCCAGCACCCCTGGCTTTAGTTCAGAATGGGTTCCAAGGAAGCTGGTGCTGTTTGCCCTGACCTCTATGTGGAAGTAAATAGCAAATACTCAGGAGAAAAGGCCCATGTGCTTTTTAGGGGGTAGGACTCTGCTATCCCGAGGTAGGCAGGTGGGACATGAGGAAAAGGCCAAGGTACATGCTGTGAGACTGCTTTGCAAGCTAGCTACCAGTGCCTGGGTTTTGACAACTGTACTGTCGTCATGTCAGCCAGCCCAGTCCATGGTGGCATTTGCCTTTGGCTTAGACATATCAGCTTCTAGCCTGTAAGTCAGCTGGAAAGATGGCTAGAGTAGGGTTAGTCATTGCTGACTGCCAGAGGGAGGGAGAACTGCCTATGCTGATGGGAAAAGAGTTAGCTCTGTCCTCCCTCTCCTCAAGAGTGAGTCTGGATTCCAACAACAGTTTGACTCCAGACCACACAGATGGAGCAGGGAACTTCTTCCCTCACCAGAGTCACCAGGGCTTGTTAGAGTTATAAGGAAGCCCGAGGTGTTTGCCTTCTGAGCATGCACACCAAGAAGCCAGGCAGTTAGCATTGCCTCTGTAAATCTGCGGGATTTATGACTAGTGTCCCAATACTAAACTGTGAAAAATTAATACTCATGTCAAATCCAAACCTTCATGAAAACTAAGGGTGGGAAAATTTCTGACAGTTTATTTATTTAATAAAATCTGCTATTATGAACTGTCACTGGGGAGCAAACTCAAAGCTCCCCAAGCAAAACAGAGCAGTCCTTCCTCTTCTTTAAATACTCCACTGGATGACTGCTTGTAAGCCAGTTTCTCTTGTTTTGCACTGTCAAGAGACAATCCTTCTCCCTCCCTCTCTTTCACTCTTGTTCAAACATATCCAGCACTGACAGAAATACACATACAACCTTGCATACTCCAGAGTAATCCACCTACCTCTCCTTTCTGAATGGGACTGATTGGTGTTTTGTTTGGGAACACATATATGGAGTGGGAATAGAGCAGTATTTGATGAGTTCTCCACTACCCCACGATGAAGCCAACTGACTACGTTATTTCCAAACCATCTGATATTGGCTCCCAGAGGGCTGAGATGAGCCTGCCTTTGTCACTTTGCTAATTCAAAGTGTGCTGATTTTGGCCCATTAGAATTTGCCCAGGCACCTGTTGGATGCAGACAGGCTCCAACGGGATGAGATAAGACCTTGGCAAGGGACCAGGACCTGGACATCTTGTACAAGGCTCCCTCATTGCACTTAATCACAGCTAGGGTATAGGGTGAGCACATCAGAAGGCACTGGCGCTTTCCCTAAAGCCAAGGGGAAGATGCTACATGCTCAGGCTTTCCTTCTCTGAGCACTGCCCACCTCTGGCCCCGCTTTACAGATGCCAGCAACCAACATGGCTCACAGTGCTGTATCTTTTCAGGGCTGTAGAAAATCACATTTCCCAGCCCCTTTTACCAGGGCCTTATTTCCTGAGGGTGATTTCTGCTTTGGCAGTAGTGTGGACTAGCTCGGACCTCACACAGCTTTGCTGCCTTAGTCTTTATATGATTCATTTACAACTTGAGCCTCATCCAGCATGCACTGAAGCACTGGATTAGATTAGTATAGGTAGAACCAGGGACACTACTGGGACCAGCTTTATGCTTAAATTTGAGCCTGGTCTCCAACATTTTGTTAGACTAGAGAGAGCCACAGATGTTTTTTCTTTGTTTGGAACACATTCTGTGAAAGGGACTCAGCTACACGCTTCTTATCTTTGCGCAAGTCAGTTCACACTCCATTGGACTACAGTGGCCTGCTGTAGCAAATACTCGGGTAATCTTGTCTTGGCTCAATTATCCAATGTGTAGTCAAATCCACTTCTATAGAACAGTCATTTACCCAGAATGAACTGGAGTCTCCGTTAATTCCTGAGATGATCTGCCCTGTGGCATCTGCTTGCTTGGAGCCTAAATTGCTCATTCTTTGCAGCATAGCCCTCACACTCCAAACTTTTGCTTCCAGCCTGAGGGCCAGCAAGGTCTGGGGTCAGTTGAGCCCCAGGGCCAGGCACTCTGGTGAGCATCACTGAGATCATGCAAAACTTCTGGATGGCCATGTGTTAGCCATGGGAAAGTCCTCCTAGTACACCCTGCAGTATGAAGAGACCAAAGGCTTCCTGCCTGCCTTCTTTCTGCTAGGTGTGGATAGCTGCTGCACTGGTTGAAGCTGCCCTGCTGCCTGCACTGTCACAGCACTGGTGCCTGGGGAGCAGGTTACCTTTTCACGCGGATGTTGAGCATGCCATTGGAGGAATCGATGATCTGCATGGCAGTAGCATGGGAGAGGCCAGCACATGACTTCCCATTGATAGATACTAGCACATCGTTTTCCCACAGGCCTCCACGGCACGCTTTGCTTCTCTTTCGGATCTAGAAAAGCAGAAGAGAGAAGATAGGGATGACGGGAAGTACTGCAGCCATTTAGTTCAGTTATTTATCTCCTGTTGGCCCTTCTATTGCTCTGTCCCTGTCAGAATAAGTCCTAAGACTACCGTGCTGCCAGGGTGGAAGACCAGTCCTCATGGGTAAACCCTGTCAGTGCCTTTTAGACTCTGTATTCCTGTTACTTCCAAGAGTCAGTCTGCTCAGGATAGGCCTGACCTAACACCAACCCAATTAACGACCTTCAGTGCAGATGAAAGACTGCAGTGAATGACAAGAACATCTATGTGCTCTTCTCCTCTCGTTCCCTACCTCCTAAGTTGCTAGGGAGTCTGTGTTTCAGAGACGAAACAGGAACTCTTTCCAGACTACCCCTGTATATGGCTGTGTGTCCTGCTGTATACCCTTACTGTGCATCCTTGGTATCATCCTTGACACTCATGCAGAGCCCCTGCAGGTAACCATCCTCAGGGAAGCTGACATCAGAAAGAGATGGTGACTACAAAGCACTTCCTGCTGTGAAGCATTCCTACTCTAATGGATTTGGCCAGTGTATTTCTGGACATCTGCATCAGGCTATATGGTGTCCTGTTACACAGTGTAACCTTGGAGTAAATCTTTAGCCTTAACAGGAGCTGTGCATGATATGCATTGCTATATCTGACACTGGAGTCTGGGTCTCTAGTTCCAGGCTACTTTCTAGATCTGGCCCCTCATGGCCATCTTTCACCAAGTGTTTCCTCTCCCTTTTGTTCCATCATTCATCAGTTAAACTTCTGAAAGCCCCAACCAAGCTTAGCCTTTCTGCTAGGACAAGCAAGCAAGCAAACCATATGCCTCCACAGCTCAAAACCACAGACCTCTCTCATATAGGCAAGCAATGGGATAGCCTTGTAGGACAGCTTGGCACCCACAATGCCAAGCTGTCCTTTTATGTCTTATATCTTCATTCTGCACACAAAAGAACAGCCAGGAAAAAACACTGGGTCTGGGCAAATCATGCCAAAGGTAGCAATATGCTGGATTTGTAGATGCTTCTAGAGTATTTTTTCAGATCTTAAAGTTGGGTCAGAGACAAATCAGTGTAGAGCTGTTTAACAGAGGGTGCAGTGAACAAACTGTGTCAGACTCTTGCAGAGAGCTAATGTACAGCAGGGCATCTTAGCCTGTGTCTTGTAGCCTTGTACTCCAGCAACTAGACTCAGCTATCAAATCACATAAGCTACTTTGCCTGCATTCCCATGGCGGTCCCAGGATGGAGAAGTGGATGTGAGAGCATTGCTGCCCTGTCATTGTTCTTGCAGGGGCAAGAGGAGAGCAGGAAGGGATAGAGCCAGAGGCCTGCGGAGATCCCATGGCATGGCTGGCTGGTCTCAGGGCCTGGGCCCAGGCCTTCTGCATGCATGGCATACGGACAGGCCCAGGGCTCAGCCCTGCTGGCTTGTATTGAGCAGGCAAGAGCAGCACTCTTCCCAGGTAGCCTGTCAGCAGGACTGAGAAGTGTTGGGGAAGGAGATGGAAAGAGGAGGGCTATGCTCCAAGTTGTTTGTGTTCACTGGCACTTCATCACTCTGTAGTCTCTCCAGCTTGACCCGAAATTTTGCTGGCATGCTTAAAATAGGGACTGGCTCATCCCAGCTGCCACATCCATCAGCCTCTGTCATTTTTGTCCTTTATCTCTCTCCTTGTTAATATAAGCCTGGAATGAGAATGCGTGGGTCTGTAATGAAGTGCTGAAGAACCATTTTTTTGCTGTTACAGTATAAATGCTGCTTCTTGATACTCTCTCAAGGTGCAACTGTTAAATAAGAAGAGATAGCAGACACAGTTTCTAGTGCTGCCTATCAATAGAGCAGCTAATGCAGAGCCAGGAAACTGAAAGAGAGACTAGAAGGAGGGTCTCCTTGTGGTATCCCCCAAAAAGCCAACTGCTGCTCCATGGCCAAGTGCTTGGAGCATAGCCCTGGATGGGAACACACCTGCTAGCTATCTCTCCCAATTATGGAGTGAGAGGACTGGGGATTAAAGGCTGTCAGCAGGTGCTCAGAGCATTCTTCACATCTCATTGTTTTCCATGCTTACTGAAACTGACTGGATGCAGGTTTGTGACCACCAAGAGTAAAGCCGGTAAGCTTCCTGCAATCCTGTGGTCCTACAGTACTGCAGGGCTTTGCTGTCAAATATGTGGAATTCCCAGGCAGGGAGGGGTAAGGCTGTGCTCACAATACTGCCTGCAGCTCCTTCAGGCACCTTTAGATCACACTAGGCTGGTGGGATGCAAAGTGCCATATGCGGGCTGAGCAATGTGAGCAATGCATTTCTTTTGTGGTTAGTAAAGATGATGGCTCTGGCTTGGTTTGTGCTCAGATTTTACCATGGTGGCAGAAGGTCTATGCTCTAAAGCAACTATTGTTACTTTAGCACTGTTGCAGAAGCCTACAAGCTAGCTCTGTAACCCAGGAGGGGACTTCTCCCTATCCCCATTCCTTTTTGGGAAAACAGGACCAGGTCTCTATCAGCACAGGAAGAGACCTAAGGAGTCTGAAAATAGCATATAAATGTTCCCAGGTGGCAGTCTCACAGATTTATAAACCCATCCCTGGAAGCTTATGAATCTGCTTCCCAGAGCAGAGGGGACTTGCTATTCACAGCTTCATTTTAATTATGAACCCCTACCCCACTGTATTTGCCAGGGAGGAAAGCAAAGGGGTTAAAGGCAGAGGAGGACTGTGCAGGGAGAGAAGGCGGCAGTCATACAGAAAGGATACGATTTAATTCACAACCACGGCAGCAGGGTGCGGTGTGCTGAAGGCTGGGGAGCCTATGGAGAGAGACCTGCCGGTTTTTAAGACTGCCAGCACGGAGCTGTGGAGACTTTAGTAACAGCCCACAGCCTGCACTTCTCGCTCACAGGGAGGGCAGCACTGAGCCTTTGAGGCCCCAGGCCAGGGCAGCTGGCCACCCTGAAGGTCAGGCTGCCCTCAGGCTCTGCCACTTGTTCCCCATGTCCAAAAGATGCCCTCTCCTGGACATCCAGTGAGGCACATGAAGCATCACTAAAAGGGAGTTTCTGCTTAGGCCGCACGCAGATTGAAAGGTATCCCCCAGCAGCTAGGAAAGGATGGGAAAAGCAGCATTTCAAAGACAAATCCTCTCTGCTTCATGTAGCAGATCCCTAGAGAGTGTTCTTGTGCAAGTGAAAGGCAGCACTGAGGGACTCTGGCAAGTGGTCAAAACTTGCCCCAGACCTGGCCCTGAGGGATTGTATTGTCCAACCCTCTAGCACATACTGCAAAGATTGATCTCTTCACAGGGGGAACCCCACACATTCTCTGAGCCGCTTGTAATTAACTGGCTATTATGCTTTCCACTCTGAGCCCCAGTGGACACGCTTCCCCTTGGCACACCTTGGCTCTCATGGAAGGAATGTCCTGTTTCGATTTCAGCTCTGTTTAGAGAACCCCAATTTCAATGCATTACTGATTTATGTGACTGGAAATATAAAGTAATGAAATGCATTTATGCAGAAGATTGTCCATCTCACTGCCATCTCAGCAGAACTTCTGTTGTGCAAAATTGCTCTTGTAGGAAAGGTTTGTGCGCCTGGGGCACCCGGGTACATGCACATCCATGTGCCTGGTTTTTTTCATTTCATTGCCCTCTTCCTCTCACTGATCATATTGAATCAGACAGGAGGTAAAGGACAGAAGCAACTGAGAGGTTAAAAAGAAAATGCAACAAGTTAGAAGAAAAGGTGTTGAAGCTAGCGCTAGAAGAGACCAGAAAGGCCAGGGCTGGTGTTAGGCTTTAACAGCGCAGCACAAGTTTCCTTCTACAGCCCCGTGGAGACAAAAAGACATGCTGACCATTGGACATGTCTCAGGAGAATTCAGCCTAGCTTTCAGGAACAGAATGCAAGAGAGGAGGGGGTCAGCTGCAACTTGGCAGCATCTGTCCTTCAGTGGGGACTATATTTAAACAGTGGTATGTGGGGGGTGAACACATGCTGGGATGCTAAGAATAGAGTAATCCTGATAGTAACTCAGCAGCTTCACATCTTGCCTGAGTACAGCCTAGGGAACCTTTCTTGAAATTTTGCAGCCACCCTCCCTGCTGGCCAGCACCACTTCTTCATAAGAAAGGAAACACGCTGTGGGTAACCAGAAGTTGTTTGCAGTGCCTTTCAGTAATAAGCTGTAACAGGTTCATGCCATCTTACCCCTTGCCTTCCCAAGGCACTTCCCACCTCCTCTCATCAAGAAAGCTCAATCTATAAGGCAGGAAGAAAAATTACATTATAAGTTTTCCTCTAAATCTCCTAAAATGCTCCTAAATTCTTTCCAGCAGCAACCTAGTGAACTCGGGCCAGTCACAGTTGTATACTGAATACAATTCATATTCCCATCCAGTATCCCTTCCATTCTCTTTGCACTCAGCTGTCCCTTTCCCTCAGCAGCTACAATGCCATGGGGTCCAACACTCCATGGCAACCCAGCAGTGTTTTAACTTTCATTCCCATCCTTATGTGAAATGTAGTCCTGTCACAGAGTTCCCATTGAGAGGTAAGAACTGCCCTGCTGTAGTATAAAGCATTACCAAAAGGGAATGAATTCAGGTAGGAGCCAACAAGCATTTGGGTCTGTTCCTCCCAGAACTTCCTGCTCAGCCAAACCACAAATGCAGTGGTTGCTAGATGTAAGAGCAGAAACAAACACCCTCCATCTTTTCTTCCTTCTGACCATCCACATTGACATCATTTTGATTAGTTGGACAGTTTATTTTCCTCCAAGACCCGGGCCTAATTTTTACTGGTCCAAGGAAGTAAAAGCACTAAAGTGGGATCCAGGAGACCTGGATGATTCTCTGTGTGGCCTTGGAGAAAGCACTCAGATTGTGAGACATAAATGGCAGAAGCTTGGAAATCAGGATGTTTTTCCAACAATATTTTGTTGCAGCTCTTAAATTTCCTTATCTCAGCTGCCCTCTGGAACACAGAGATCCAGCAAGATACTTTTTCAATGCCTTGCCTGTTAAGTATGTGAATGCCATCACATCTTCATGGCAATGCCATATTTTTATTGGCAGCTATTTTACAGGAGAATATTTACTATAATTATATATAATGTATATAATTATAATATATAATAATTAATAATGTATATTGTACTATATAGTAATATAATTACACTAACCATTACAATTACTCTTCTCCACTTAGTTTCAATAACTTCTTGACCAAACACCATATTCCTGTTTAAGAGGTGACTTGGTAAAGTAAAGCCGGTGTTTCTGCAGACCTACTTCACTGGTCATCCACACTAAAGCTTAATTAGGGAGTTTTTATATAAAGAAGGGAAAGAAAACACTTTCTGGGATGAACACAGCAAGAGGCAGGACAGACTTGGGTGACTTCTGAGACAAGGGATCTAGAGATGAAACTCGGTAGTGGCAGAAGATACTGGTGCTGGCCAATTCGTTAAGTACATAAAAGGCTACTGTGAAAAGACTACCACCTAGAGTGTACTGGTGAGGGGGCTATTGCTATGCAGTGTGGGAGAGAAAGAACAACTTCTTCAGTGCACTAAATTCTGATTTGTACCACAGGATACAAGCTGATAAAAAACAAATGCAAGCAATGAAGGGTTTAGTTTTCTCCCTCTGTTGAAACAAAATGTCTTAAAAAGAGCATTTTGTCCTCATAATACAAGGAAAGGAAGAGTTAAAAAACCCACCTGCTTTGCCTAAGCAAAAAGTTTGGCACAGGGCTCGTTTTTGGGAATGATTATCTATCCAGATTTGGCTGCAGGTAGGTAAAAAAAGGCTTTATATCGATGACCCTTTGTTATTTGATGGAAGATTAGTGGAAAAGTGAGTAAAGTGTAATACCAAAGACAAAAACAATGCCACATATGCTAGAATAGGTACTAAAAGTACTTGATAAGCATTTTACACTCAATGGGGTAAGCAGCAGGATACCAAGGGGGTTCTGTATGAAGCAAGGATTCAGAAGGAACAGATGAGATCGTAAAAAGCAAGGTTCCAGTGCCCACATCTAGCTGCTAGGACAAAAGGAACTGAGTGTTCAGAAGAAATATGCTTATGCGTGTCCCATGTAGGTCTTTGTTTACAGCCTCAGCCTCACTCCTTCACATAAAAGATTTTAGGACCAAAATCTAAAAGAATTAGAGCTCATAAGCTCATTCAGCCACCAAAATGTCTCTTTACAGGGGCAGGAACTGAACTAGGATAGGAGAGAGAGAGCCTTTAACTCATGGCAGAGCCATCTGGACACATGGCTTCAGTCCTCCAGAACTGAAGCCATGAGAATAACTGAAGTTATTCTCAACCTTAGCATGCTGGTACTGTGCTCTAAAGGGCAATGAGGCTATGCAAGCTCTGAATAAAACCCTTACTCAGAAGACAGTAAGGGTTTTATTCAGATGCTATCAATTGTTGAATATCAGCAATTGTAAGTATAATATGCCTCTATGATACTTATATTGAGAGATGGCAAACTAGAGGAAGACACCTACTATTATTTCGATGCAATGAGGATACAATCCTAGACAAAAAAAGTAACTTATGTTTGCAAAAGTAGTTGTACACAGCACTCATCATATTTGCAAGTGTGGCTTACTGTACTAAAACACAGCACTTGCCCTAAGAGAACCTCTCAGCAATAGTCTGAAGAGGATAAAGAACCATTGTTCTGCAGCAGCAAGGACAGGATCAGTCATAGGTATGGATTAAACAAGCCCACCATTCACCTGAAAGATTCCAGGGGAACTTCAGTATAGAGACCCCTATGCCTTGCGGCATCTTGCACATACAGGAAAAAATAGACTCTGCATAGATGTATTCATTGGTTTTAGCAAGTAGCAGGTTGAATAATGCCAGAAAATGAACCTGAGCTCTGGACCACAATTGCCTGTAGCATCAAACTGTTGAAATGATCCTTGGCACATCTTTGGCTCAGGCCAGCTAATACTCTCCAGAACAACTCCCAGACACAGTTTAGGAGCTAGAACAGATCATTCCCAGAGCCTGTGGGCACCCTGCATATGGTAGTCTTGTTTGGGAGAATAGAAGACGTAAACTGCTGGGCTTCGTTCCACTCTCTGGCAGCTGGCATCAGTGCCAGAGAGTGGTCCCAGGCACATTAAATGCAACATATACAGATGTAGCTTGTATGGTCTCACCTCAGCTACTGACCATCATCCATCAAGAGATGCTTCCAGGATTCCTGCTTGCTAATGGACAAATAGGATGTAAAGACAAAACTGCCTAGACCCTTTAACTCTGCAAGGAGAAAAGGGAAAGCTTTTATAGCAGTACCCTTCAAACAGAGGTGTTAGACAACTTGTGGAAGCAAAAAGCATGGGGCAGCACAGCTGTGGTTACACAGCAGAGGAGAAACCATTCAGGACAGTTATGTGTGAAAGACCAGAGTCAACATTGCACTTTGTCATAGGCATGATTGCTTCATGTCCTTTCAAGGGAAGGCAGGAAGCGAAGAAAAAAGAAAACACAGAGCAATGTGTCTTGGGCAGTGACAAAGGAATAATTTAACAAATGGTTAAAGGTTATCAGAAAGTAAATACCGAGTATAAATCAAGATTTCAATAGAGGGAATGGCACAACCACCAATCCAGTTTGTCCACACAGTCTGCTCACCGTACTTGTTTCGTGAGGGAGTTCCTGCATAAAGCCACTTCCCTTGCAGGTAGCTCCAAGTCCTGGAGAGGCACAAGGAATTCTGAACCAGATCATTAGCTGCTACAGTCAGCAATGTTGATTTGCAACCATGACAATATGGTTTTCTGTTTAGGCCACATTCTTATCATGGAAGGACAGCTCCACTTCCAAGCTCCATATGTTGCTCGCTGCTGTCCCAGTACTGTTGCAGAGCTTGCAGCTCCTCAGCCAGACAGCAGCCCTGGAGCACCCCACGTTCTCCCTACATGTGGTGACTGGTGGCCCCAGCTGCTCCTTGGAAAGTTCCACTGGTGTTCCAGCCTGCGCTCCCTTGCTGGCAGCCAGGCATGGCACCTGCCTGAGTGTCGACAAACCATAAATAATGTTCAGGAGCACTCCCAGAACTGCTTGAGGTGCTCCTTCCGCAGGGCATGCAGACATCTTGGGCCCCCCAAAACCAGCATTAGTGAATGCTACAGACTAGGCTGACAGCTTTTTTTATGTGTGACAGTAAGTGTTTATGAAAACAGGTAAAGAACAGCCTGCCTACTAAAAATTAGGAAGAGAAGGTGCTTGCAAATCTGGAAGCCATCAGACTTACTCGGGTTAGAGCTGGCACCTCCAATAGGAATAATGTCACATGAGCAAAGATGAATGAGACAGAGCAGCCAGGCCATCGGTCACAGGGACCAGCAACATGGCATGCAGGCAGCGGGATATCTGGCAGAGGAGACCGTAGAACAAACAGTTAATTGTCAGGAGGAAGTGGTAATATGTGAGAAAGAGGAAAAAAGGAGGTTGTGATGATCCGCTATTAAACAACAGAACGATTCTTGTGGTTTAAAATGCATATGCTTAAAGTACATTCTGAGTTAGCTGCAACTTGAGAAAAAGTCAGCAATTCAAGCCATCACTGTGAACAGCTTAGTACAGAACAATTGAATTGGAGCCCACCAATGTTTTTGAAGAGGACTGAGAACAATGCTGACAACATTGTTACCTCATTTAAATGTCATCTTGTCTCAAAAAAATGAAAAAAAGAAAAAGAAAGCATACAGCAGACCCAAAGAATTTTCAGGAGCTAAAAAAAAGGTTACCAAGATCAGCAATTAGTGTCACAACTTCCCTTAAGAATTCACTCCATTGCTGCAGAGTATTTGTATAGAATGGGTAACTGAAAGGAGCTTGTTGGATTATCAGGGCCAATCCTGTGTTGTTTCAGATGCCACAACTTACTCCAGTTTGTAAACTGATTGCAAAATCTTTTCCTAGATTAGAAAGTTGTTGCTGAACCTCTCTGGTTAGTAGTTTTGTGCACATTTGGTCAGTGGCAATGCTGTCCTATATTTGAACAGTGCTGCTGGTATTTGCCCAGCATCTATTTGTAGCCAGCAATCATATTTTTCAACCTTTTACTAGGTGAAAGAAGCCTTCTCTCCTCTCCTCCTTTTCTATAGCTGCTCTGCCTTACGTTCGCTTTTCTTTAAAGTGGCTGTCTGCAGAGGTGTGATATTTCCAGTGAATTCCCACTTGTGCATTAGACAGTAACATCAGTGCCTTTCTATTTGAGTTAGATATGGCTACGACAGGCTCACTTGCTTGTTTGCCTTTTTTTCAGAAATGCATGATTTTGCTGGCTCATTATCCTCTTGTGATGCACTAACATTCCCAGGTCTTTCTCCCCTACTATGAGTACCAGCTGGGAAGCCTGTAGTTCCTACTTACTTCATCATTAATGTTTGTGCATCACACTAAGCTGGAGGTGCAAGTACCTTTATTGCTTTGTATAGTAACTGGGTTTCCCACTTATTGGATAACTCTTGGTTTGTAGTAGGATCTCTAAAGCATGCTTGTATGCACTTGCACCATCTTAAAGCTGTGCTGGTCATTGTTATAAAAATTTCCCTAATACAGTCCCATGCTATGTTTCTGCTTTGGCTGATTTGGTCTTAATGCTTATTTCCTATCTTATGAATTTTCTCAGACTAGCTATTTTTCATTTTGTTTAGTTTCAAGTGCATTTGACGCACATATTCTTACTGCAAAGAAAGCCTCCAGGAACCTGATGGTGTTGTTCTCCCTTAGTCTTTTTTAAGAATGGGTGAACCTTTTCATCATTTATAGCTCCTCCTTGCAAGGAATGCTGTACAGGTCAGCACTGTGTACTTTTCCCTCAGCCTTTCTAAAATAAAAATCTTGCCATCTATGGATCCTTTTTGTTTCTTGCTTTTGTGCTTAATTTGATCTCTTTCTGTCCTGGCAACTGTCTCTGGCCAAAGATTCGATGTGTTGCCCTGTGCGCCACAGCTACTGAGTTACTCTAAATCAGCTTCATTTTGGTAAGGGGTAGTGTAAAATTCCACTATACTTTATCTGGTTCACTAGGCAAGAGTTAAAAGATTCATTAGGAATCATAGTAAGTCAAATATTAATGTTCAACTGATTTAATTTAAAAGGACATTGTTGTAACTAAGAACAATGATTTTTCTTTCCTTTTTGGGTTATTTTCCCTTTTATTTGTATCTCTATTTCTCCAATCCTTCCTAGTTTCTGCAGAATTATTCATGTCTTCTGTTGATGTTTGATCCTGCTGTGTATCTGCCTGCTGAGCATATCAATGTCTGCTGTTCTTTCAGCTTACTCATTACTGAGTTGATATTTTAATGCAACCCTAATTAAAAATCATCTATTCTTTCTCTCTGAGGGCTCCCCAGACACTAATAAATTTTATTTTCTGTCATCTTTTGTCTCACTCTCCACTCTTTCAGTCTTTTTATTGTTACGGTACCCCTTTCAGTATGGTATCCTTCATATACACATCAGACATTTTTAGCACCCAGACACTGAAGTTGATTGATTGGGTGGAGAAAAATAGTATGTACTTTTGTAAGCAAGTTTAAGATAAAAGGAATAGATGTTTGAAGTTACAGATGCGGAACCATTTAGTCAGTTTTCAGTCTTGCTTGTGCTATTTAAATTTGAGGTTTTGCCTCAATATCCACTGGGCACTACTGGAAGAACCAATGTGTGTTTCCCTGATCCTGAGGCAGGCAGAGCTGGTTTGGCTCCATATGGTTACTTGAACATGAAGTTAATTATGTATAACCCAACAACATATATAATTCCAGCACCTTGCTCTAAATGTGTCCCTGAACCCATAACCCATGGGGAGTTGATAGCACAGAAGCCCTGTGGCAGCTGGATCCAGCATATGAAGATCCAGCTGCTTTTTTCCTCCTTTGTGTTGGCTGAACTGAGGTTTAGAACTGATCCCTTGCATGGTCAAATGGTTTAAACTACAGCTATGCATTCTTTCAGTCTGTAGAAAAATGGGTTCACACCCAACTTCCAACATGTTCTGCCACTTTATTTAGTTGCAGCCAGCTGAATACTTGGTGCTATGAAGGGTGGTTTTAAAATGCATAAGCTCATTGTGCAATCTGAGTTAGCTGAACTTGAAAGTCCGCAGTTTAAGCCATCATTGTGAACAGCTTAGGACAGAACAATCAATTAGAAGCCCACTGATGTATGTGAAGAGGATTGAGAATAATGCTGAAAACATTCTCATCTCATTTAAATACCATCTTCTCAGAAAAGAAAAAAAAAAAGAAAGCATACAGCAGGCTCTAAGAATTTCCAAGGAAAAAAAGTTACCAAGAACACCACTTAGTGATTGGTTATCATAATCTCTATAGAAAGAAACAATAAAAATACTATTGTAATGTAAACTTTAGAAAGAAGAAAGGCAAGAAGATTGTGACTTTTGCGTATTTGTAAATTGGTCATGTAACATGAATTATGTATGGATTTTTAATACAAGATCAGCTCAAACAGGAAATCCCACTTTGTGCAACATTTAGTCTTTGGAATGCCTGGCTGCTTGAGGTTATCAAGTCTTTATTAGGAAATCATGTAAGATTTAGTCAGACAAGCACTGTTAACAAATAGTTATCTGTTTATATGTAGGATAAACCACCAGTACTGTCAATTCTTATGTACTTCATAGGACATGCTAGTAATCAGCAGGGGTGAAAGAATTTCCCTCACATTGCATTGCTAGAAAAATTAGATGCACTGGTGAAGTTTACAACTTCCTCTGAAACACAAAAGAAAGAGGTAGCAGGAGATGGAGTGACTATTAACCTAGTCTGGTCTAGCAATTCTACCAACTCTACATAACTACAGTGTATATAACATATATAACTTATTTGTTATACTTAATACATTTCCCAAATTAGCTTTTATTGCTCTTTTTCACCCAGAAAGTGTATAGAAGCAATATGAGTCAGCATCCAAGGGGGTAAGCGTCTTTCCTTAGTGTTACTGCTATGACATTTTTAGTCTGGAAGTTGAAACTGCCTAAAGTGATAGCAATGGAATCCCCTGAGACACCAACTGTATCCACTCAGCTATTTCCTGGCACTTATCGGATATTCACACCTGTATCTCATCACATTTTCTTCAGATTCATCCATGTTCCTGTTCTGTCCTTCCTCATTCTGTCCAAGTAGGTTTTGCTGAAAGAACCAAAACGCTAGTATTTACGTTCTGCTAAGCCAAAGTCTTCCTGATCTCATATGAACACTTCTCTTTCTCCCCAGGAGTCCTTAATTTTACAGCAATCGGCTTACTAATAGACCCTCTCATTTATCTAATCTGTCTGTTCATACACGCACAACACATTCTTCACTGTACTAATGAACATTGTGTCATTATTTGACCTTACCTCTGCTAGGCAGGCTCATTCTTAGTGACACCTCCATCTGACCACACTTCCCAGTGCTGCCCAGTGGCACTCATCTCCTGGATGGAGGCCAAACAGAGCAAACTGCTCATCCACATGAGTCCTAGCTCTAACAAACCAACAGAGAAACAGTACTGCTCTGTTTCTCTGTGCTATACCATACAGACACAATCCCAGCTCAGGCTTCTTTAGCAATGGGATCATTGCCATCTTTGGCTCCTAAAATAACCAAACAAACAGTGCCAATGATATTAAGAGTTTTGGAAGATGCTTCACAGGCAGCATTTTGGCCCACACTTCATCCTGCTGGTGTCAATAGTAGAATCCTAACTGCAGGAGAATGAAGAGTTTATCTTTCAACTCAAAGAGACAAAACCTGAGATTCAAACTTTTACTCCCTCCACACTAACAGGAGGACAATTAAGTTATTCCATGGTTCCTAGGGGTTTATTCTCTTCTAAGCAGTTTACATTCAGATACGATCTTACTGGGTTCTGGTAAGGATCTATAAATCTGTTCTTTGTAGACTGTTTAAATGGCATTGCCTTTAAGACAGTGAGCAAGTATGGTCACCTAGATGCCATTAAATTCTGGACAATAATAGCCCAAAGCAATAATTATAAAATCAAAGTCCTGCTTGAAGAATGGTCTATACTTTGAGCCTCAAATGGATTTGTATCAGTTAGATATTCCATAATTACTTTTTTATGCAAAATGCTAGACTTAAGGTATGACACCAGTTCTGGGTGTCATACCTTAAGTTAATTCCTAGTTAATACCTTTCTGGAAGTGCTACTAATCTTTGAGCAATATTCCATTCACCTTAAGGTGGAACTTAGCCTGGGTAATAGCTACTTCTCAACCTGTTCGATCTTTTATAAGACGCTCAGTATCTCCTGTCTTTCCAGTCTCAGTTTCTTGTCTATTCGGGGGAAAAAAATGAGTCCAAATAACCCCAGACCCTATAGAACTTATGTGGCCACTGAAAATCCCACTTTCCTAACCACTGATGCCAGATACCTGTTTAAATTATATTGATTTTTTTCTTTGCAGCACCTGAAGCTTTATCTGTATGCACAGAAGTTGTTTTCATGGTGAAAAATAATCTTTCTCTATGTAAAAAACATCCACTTCAGGGCCAAGCTAAGGGATTTCAAATCATTTGGCAGAAGTTACACACAAACACTCTTTGACCTGGGGTAAGCCAAATGACACAGAACATTTCATTTTAAACTTCTCTGTCAGAAGCACGGTCTGCTTAAGGAAACAGAAGGACCTGAGCACAGCATTTTTACATTCCTGTTGATGGGTACCTTCCAGTGAGACATCTCAAGGTATCGCTGTGTCAAGGCTAATGCAGCTGTTACGAGCTTAAAAACAGAGGACTTTTATTCCTAAACTACTCACTAGTCTTTTTGAAAGAGATCAGTAACAGTTGCTTATCAAAAGTAGTGCAACTCAAGGCTCTTATTTCTTATTATTTTATCTCCCATCCAATCAACAGCTTTTCTTTAATTCTTGAAATGGAACCAATATTTGCTGCTTTAGAGCATTAAAAATATCCACTTCAGATAATATTGAGAAAGTTTTGCCAACAGAAGAGACAGTAAGAAATGTGCATATATTTTGAAAGCTGGAATATACTAATGAAGTGTTAGGGACAGTTAAATTGCAAATATGGTTTTTGTTGCTTCAATTGAAATTATTTTTTGTTTAGTTGGATGTCTTACAGGAGTACTGAAGCTCCCACATTTTAGCCCTTTCTCCTGCACAGTCACTATGTTTATATGTCTGCTGATAACTGGGGAGAGCTGTACACATTATAAAGTGTCTGAGCTGTACAGATCTGCACAGATGCAAATCTCCACCCAACACTTGTCTTTACCTCAACAGCATCTATTTCAGGACCCACCCCACACCCTGCTTGACCATTCCACCCAGGTTTTCCTTTTAAGATCTGCTGTCACAGAAAGGAGTTCCTGCATTCCTTAACAGCAATGAAAGATGCCCCACTCAGAAGGGGTATCTGAGTTCAGCAGAACAACTCTGCTCTCACAGTTCACATCTCAAAATCCTACCTTTGACACCTGAAGGGGCCGTTTCTGCTCTGAACCCCCTTGCAATCGGAAGCCCCAGGGGGCACCTCCGGACAGAGTGATGAGCATTTCTTCTTCAGCTCCCATGATTTCTATGCTTTGGATATTTTGTCTTCCCAGCTTCAAAACAGACTCCAGTTCTTAACAGGCAGTATCTTCTACTCCCATCTTCAAAATTCACACAACTCTCTGGTCCCCCAAAAGGCCCTGTCCACACTTTCTCCTTCAAGTTCACACACGCAAGAGGAGAGCTGAGACTGTCAAGCCCAGCCTTCACTGCTCTTCTGGACAACCAGCTGCTTCTCTGCCTATGATTAGGCATTTGATTCTGCTCTTGGTAAGGGGCCAGAGTTGTCTGACACACATGTCATGTCAATCTCACCTTCTGTGTCCCCCCCTCCGCATACATGACTGATCTCTCACCGGAGCATGGCTGAAAATAGCACACACCTCCTGTCTCTCCAAAGCTTTGTCTGACACTCTTAAGGCTGGAAGCATTTCAGTAAAAACTTTATTTCCACTTCCCATTCCAAATGCAAATCCTGGAGTCATCCAGCTCTCAGGATTCATTAGTATGAGTTTTAGGCAAGGACATGATGCAGGCACAAACTTGTACAAGATCAGGTGATAGCACCTAAGAAACTAAACAAAAACAGCTTGCAAGTGACGTGCTCTGCACTTATTTTCTCCATGCAGCTAGTGTTACTACACAGTAGCACCATGTGCCTGCTCTGAAAACCACAGGCAGATTATAGATGCGATGTTCTCCCTCGGCAGCTTGCTGCTCCCTGACATCCCCTACAGCCATTCCTAATATTAGACACTGGGATCAGAATAGCCAGGATTAGCTACACAGATGGGATTCAGACAGTTCTCCACAGGGCACCACATACATGGACTCCTCAGTGCCCAAGAGAATGGCTTTGCATTGGGGTCACAGAATCACAGAATGGTTTGGGTTGGAAGGGACTTTTAAAGGGACTTTTTAAAGAAAGGGCCATCTTCAGCCAGACCAGGTTGCTCAGAGCCCTGTCCAACCTGGCCTTGAATGTTTCCAGGGATGGGCATCTACCACCTCTCTGAGCAACCTGTTCTTGTTCCAGTGTTTTACCACCCTTAATGTAAAAAAATTCTTCCTTATATGTAGTCTAAATTGACCCTCTTTTAGTTTAAAGCCATTATATCTCATCCTTTCCCTACAAGCTGTATTAAAAAGCCTGCCTCTATCTTTCTTATAAGCCCTCTTTTAAGTATTGGAAAGTTGCAGTATGGTCTCCCTGGAGCCTTCTCCCCTCTAGGCTGAACAACCACAGCTCTCTCATCCTGTCTTCATAGGAGAGGCGTTCATGCCTCTGGTCATTTTTGCAGCCCTTCTCTGGACCTGCCCCAACAGGTCTACAGCTTTTTTCTGTGCTTCAGGCTCCAGACCTGGATGCAGTACTCCAGGAGGGTGTCCCCAGCGTCGACCCCATTTTCTCTTTTAGGGCCATGACAAGAAGCTATCCCTTGCTATCCCAAGCCACTTTGATCCCTTGGAATTATAAGGGAAAATAAAATCAATTTTTTGTTTGCTACAGGGCTTACAACGTAATTTTCTGTTAAGATCCCGGGCACAAACTCTTCTTTATTCTGCATGTGCTTAGTTCTCAGTGACTAATAAATATCTTACAGATCTCTGTGATACCTTTGTACTGCAACATCCATAGGCTTGGTTGCCTACTCCACCGCTCACCCAGTGCCACTGCATGGTGCTGCGGAGCACACACGAACAAACACTATTAGACAGCGCACAACCCTAGCACCACATTGCATTTAACTGCGAAACCGGCCCCGTGTGCTCCCAAGTCGTGTTTTCTCGGAGGCCACTGACGGGACACGCAGCCAAGGGCACTCTGCTCAGCACGGGCTGAGGCTGAGCAGCGCCGGACCCCGCTCCCACGGGAAACGCTGGTTCTCGGACTATGCAATCGACCTGAGGAACCTGTCTCCACCACAGCCACAGCGGCCCCCGCAACAGCCCTCTCCCTGCGCTGCCCGGGGCCCGACGGAAGTGCGAGGGCGGCTGCGGCCTGGGCGCCCCGGCAACTACCTCTGTCGGAGCGGCGGCTGCTCCCACCGACTGCTGCCGCCCGGCACTTCCGGACAGCCGCCAGCCGACGGCGCGGCGCGCGAGGGCTCCCATCCGGAACCGAGGAAAGCCGCTGCCGACGCACACCCCCAAAGCGACGTCAGCGGCCGCGGCGCACGGCGCCTGCGCCGCATCCGGGCCCTGCTGGGTGGGGCGCGGCGACGGCCGGGGGTTGGCGGGGAGTGCGGACGTGGCAGGCAGCGGGAGGGGGAGCTGCGGCGTCGGAAACCGGAAGCGGGTCCGGCAGCGGCGCCGGGGGAGGCGGGCAGCGACGGTGAGTGAGGCTCTGTGGGGGGGTCTTGGGTCTGCTGGTGGCGGCCGTGGAGGTACCCGGTGCTGGCGGGTGGGCGGCTGGTGCGGCGGCCCGGCCGCGGCCCGAGCCTGAGGCGCTGCCGTCGCTTCCTTCCCCGCCAAGGAGATGAGGCCTGACGGCGCCCAGCCGGGTAGTACGTCGGGCCCGCCGTGCGTACGCGCCACGCCCGGCCTTTGCAGGGGCCCGAGTCTTCCTCAGTAATGTGCCTGGGTGGGAGCGCCCCTCATCGCCAGCGGCCCAGCTCGGCCCAGTGGGTGCCGGCCCAGCGGGGCCTTGTCCTGCAGTGCCTGGAGGGGGGCCGCCAGCATCCAAGTATGGTGCGGGGAGTTGCGCGGACTACGAGTCCGGCCGTCGCACCTGCCCGTATAGCTGAGAGCTTGTTTTCGGCCCGGGTGCGCTGTGAGGTGCATAACTCCCTCTGCAGCGTCCCTAATCTCTTGTAATCTGCGAATCCTTACCCCCGTGTCTCTGTTGAGCTGTTCAAGTTCCCGTTCATTCGAGGCTTGCAAAGGATGGTTGTCCCACAGGGAAATTAAGTTTGGTAGTAAAAATTAGTGATTGTCTGTGTCTTTGAAAAAGAAAGAAGAAAAGGAATGGAGATGACATGACCAAATTACAAGTGTAGTCTTAGGAAAAGTGGATGAATTCTTGCTTTCCATGTAGGTGGTGTCTTAAACCTGTTTGTTTTGTGTTGTTGGAGTTTGCTTTGACTCTTTCGAGCAATGGTCTTTGGAGTAGAATTAAGATTACTTTCATTTCTTCTTATTCTCAGAAGGTACTTCAGTGTTTTTAAGTGTGTGCGTGTGGTGTCTTAAGTCTTTATCAAAGAGACTTTGCAAAACCATACAAACTAGGCCTCTGTGGTGGCTGTTACACTGTAGTCGAAGTTCTGGGTAAATGTACTAGCTGACAAGTGGTTGCTGAAATGTAGGTGATGTACTTACACCTTCATCAGAAGTCTTCCACCAGAGTTAATATTTGTAGTATCATGTTAAAATACAGATTTATTTTTGTTTTTTCACTTTGGTACTCAGTGTTGAATTTTAGCCATTAATGTGATTGTTCTGTAAAAGTATTTATAAATCCTTTTCTGCTACAGGGATCCTTAGTCAACTTTACCAAATGTTGAGTGGGGAATATTAAGGTGAGAGAAATTATCATCTGAGACCCAATATGCAGTGCTTTTTAGTTGTTTACAAGCAGTGCAAATTCGCACCACAAAAATAGGAGATTACTTGTTGCTGATTTTATTGTAAAGTCTTCAGTGTTTATTAATATAAAGTTGTCCTGAGTAGGTTTAAGGAACTTGAGCTTTCACTTCTTTCTACCACCCCTTTCCCCCTTCTCAGATTATGTGTTCTGGTTATTGGGTGGATAGAAATATATGTGGCCTAGAACTCCAGAGCCTTTCTCTTTAGCGGAAACTCACCTTTGATCATGTATATACAGTATGTGTGGAATCATAATCATTTCTGTCCTTTTTTTGTGTAGGAAAGGTTCTTACTTCTGGAACTGCCCTGTTCTGCTTGAAGCTGTATCACTCAGGTTTCTTTATTGATATAGACAGACTGTGAAGTGAATATTGATGTAGGGAATATTTCTTCTTAATACACTTGTGACATTCACTCCAGGTTCTAATTTCATGGCTGAAAGCTGAGTTATAGCAGTGAACAGATGTCTAAAGGATTATTCCTTTAATGAGTCGTTTGATGCTTCTACTGCTGTGCATGTTTTCTTCTGCTGCTGTAGGACTATATTTTCTTCTTGTAACGCTTATTATCAGGAGGGTCAAAAATCCAAGAAAGAATTGATGGTTGGCTAAAGGAAGGACAAGGTACAAAGTGCCTGAAAGTGATCAACAGCGAGGTTTCCACAGAAGAAAAGAGGTAGATGTTTTTTTGCTCTTTAGGTCGGAAAAATTTTATTAGTGATGAATTGTGAAGATAGAGCTTGTTCCTATATGTTCAGCAAGATACATTGTTAGCATAGAAAACACTAAAGTCAGTATAAACTGGGCAGTATGCATTAGGAAAAGCTAATTCTGAGCTTTTTTGTTTCGTGTGAGTGATGGGATTTGTGTGATGCATTTTTGTGTAGAGGAAGTCAGAGTACAGAAGTTTTTTATGAAAGATGGCCAGCGTTACAATGTATGTGAAGAAAAACTTGTTTAGTACTGTAATGTGATTTTAAGTCTTATTCTGTATGTTCCTATTCCTCCATTCTTCCTTCTGGCCTCTTCTATAAACTATAAAATACCCTTGTAACTTTTCATAATCGATTATACTTGTGCAGAGTTCACAGAAATTAGATGACTTCACATGTTGCAACGTGTATGTGCAGGTAGCAAAGGAAGAGAGAAATCTTTCACTGCGATTTTGTTAATGGCACATTTTCCATAATTTCTGCCTTCCCAGGATTGCTCTCCAGAAGCAATGCCCATAACCGAGTGGGTTTGAAATACTTTCATAGACCTTTATTACAGAGAGAGAGGCGTATATCAGTCCCATGAGGAGACAGGGTGATCCTCCCTCTCTACTCCGTTCTCATGAGACAGTACCTGGACTACTGCGTCCAGTTTTGGAGCCCTCAACACAAGAAGAATGTGGACCCATTGGAGCAAGTCCAGAGGAGGTCCACAAAGATGACTGGGGGCTGGAGCACCTCTCCTGTGAAGACAGGATGAGAGAGTTGGGGTTTTTCAGCCTGGAGATGAAAAGGCTCCAGGGAAAACCTTATAACACTCTTCCAGTACCTAAAAGGGGGCCTAGAAGAAAGCTGGAGAGAGACTTTTTACAGGGACATGTAGGGATGAGACAATGGCTTTAAACTGACAAAGGAGAGATTTAGATTAGAAATACTGAGAAGAAATTCTTTACTGTGAGGGTGGTGAGATAGTGGAACAGATTGCCCAGAGAAGCTGGGATGGATGCCCCATCCCTGGAAATGTTCAAAGGCATGTTGAATGGGGCTTTGAGCAATTTAGTCTAGTGGAAGGTGTCCCTTCCCATGGCAGGGGGTTAGAACTAGATGATCTTTACAGTCCCTTCCAACCCAAACCATTCTGTGATTCTGTGTTACTGAAATAAAAATCTGATGGTGGTGGCAGGGGTTGGAAGTAGTCTTGACCTAAGCTTAAACCTACCAAACCTACCACTAAGGCTTTTTTGGGGTTTTTTGTGTCAGATTTTAACCAGTTTACTCTCATAACTTGTATGTTGTATAGGACCTTGCCCAAATGATGAATCAGCCTAACAAAACTGGGTTTAATGTGGCCTTTCTTTAAAAGAACGTAGAAGTGATCACGCCTTAAGTGTGAACTGTGGTTTTTGTGTCCTGAAGCCTGAAAGACCTTTTTGAATCAGCCCAGGAATGACCTGGTCTTCAAAAATCTGCTCTAGTACCTCTCATGTAAAGAAGTTTTAGTAGCAAACCTATCCTTTCTTCTCCTGAAGGTGTCCTCAGTGAAAATATGATGGCTTCTGGACTTTCACGGATACTAGACTGTAACATTTACATTCTGAGAACTGTGCGATATACCTCTTATGAACTGTTAAAATAGATGTTTCTGGCAGTGACTCCATATGCATAAATGAAGAATATACTATGTGTCACAAGTTGAGTTTCTGCCCAGGGGAAAGATAGAGCACCATAAAACCAGATTGGGGGGCCAGTTCCAGTAGTGCCATTTGGATTGATTTGGACAAACACAGATGGCATTTGTTATAATGACCTCAGTGCTGCCAGATTGGTTGCCCGTCTCTGACTTCCAGGATATGAGCTTCTCTTCTAGAATTTTCTGTAGAAAAAACAAAGCAGGAGTTTCTTTTATCTGAAAAGAATCAAATGTTCTGTGAGTTCTTGTAGAGGACCTAGTCAGGCTGTTGGTGAAACAAAAGCAGGAACATCTACCTTGCAGACCAGTGTTCTTAGCTAGTTGTTCAGAGTCTAGATCTTTAATAAGAATAGCATAACTTTGCGACTTTTCCATAAAGCTGCAGAATGAAAGCATTAAAAGCACTATAGGTAATATTCTGAACTGATCTGTTGAGGATGCAGACTGTCCCTTTCTGTCCTATCTTTTGAAAATTATTTTGATTTCTGTGTTCAGAAATTAAGTAGACATTTCCTTCTTTTTCATAGTTTCACCATAATATAGGATGCCGTGCTGTTGGCTGAGGGTTTTGGTATTGTGGGTTTTTTGGGTTTGTTTTTTTTTTTTGTGGTTTGGTTTGTTGTTTGGGTTTTTCTTTTGCCCCCATTTTTAAGGATCTGTCTCCCCAGAAGTTGAAATAAACCACCCTTTCTTTTTTCCCTGGTATCAGTAAAAAAAGCACTAGCATCTTTCTGAAGGAAAGCAATTTTACTATATGTGTTTCCTTTAGAAAGTGATCAAGAACTGATGAGATCAAGCTTTTCAGTTTCAAAAGGGAATTAGCAGGGAATGCGGACTATAAAAAATGATGAATACGCAGGTTTCGCTGATTTGGGAGGTTTGCTGATTGAAACAAGCTTGTGTGAATCACTAGTGTTTGTGAATTTATTTATTTTTTCTTTTAACAGTCCATAAAAACTGCGCTGTAGTGTGCTTTGTTTGGATATTAAGGAATCTGGAAACTGTTGTAGAAGTTAAGACACCTCTTTCCCCCCTACCCCATATTACTGTTAATTTTTATCCCATCCATTCATTGCTGATCAGCACTGGTTGTCTCTCTTGCATAACGGCTTTCCAGTATGAGTTTTAGCTGTGTAACTATTTTGACCAAAACTTCCACGGTAAACTGCCTTTATGCAGAGGAATAGAAAACAGCATGGAGTGACTGCTTCGTGTTTCGCAGGAAAATTGTTTGTTATTTATAGTAATGACCACTTATTGTCATGCTATTTTCCCAGCAGCACAAGTCTTGCCTATTTGAGCTTTGTGTATTGTAACTGTTGAGTTCAACAGCATATTTTAATACAATGCAAAGGAATATCCTCAATATTTTCATCAAGTGAAACAGCCTGTTTTCTTCATTTTTTCCTATCTGGTGAATGCATTTCATTCTTTGAGATTTTACTTTTTCTTCATGTCATAAACCAGAAAACATAAAATTCTCCTTTTCCCCATATCTCTTCAAGTGACCTGGTTCTAATTTACATGTGTATATTTTGAGTGGAGACAAAATGAATGCTGTTTGATACAAATGACTTGCACTGGGGGAGAAGGAAAATGGACTCATTTAATGACAACTGTCTTCCACCTTCTCAGAGATAGATACTCTTGGCCCTGCCCTTTATGATATTCCACGAGTGATGAGCAAGCGCGCCACTAGCCTTAAGTTTAGAACAAGTTGAGCAACCAAAATTATGAAGCAGCCTTGTCACCAGCTTCAACTCCAGCCTTGTACCTGAGTTTTCTTCCACTTCTCCAGCTCCCTCCTTTACCCTTTGCCAATATAGAGCTTGTGTTATGGTGGAGATAAGCCTGTGCTGGCTGCCACAAGGGCTAGCTAAAGGTCTGAGGTATATCTGCCATTCCTTCTCAGTCGGAACTCTAAGGTAGAACCATCTCCTTTGTGTAGCTGCTTTTTCTGTAGAAAGCGTAGGAAATGATCTCAAAATTCTTTTTCTCTTTAATACTTGCATTAAATGAGCTTACCTCTTGGTTTCAGTGTTATTGTAGAGAGAGCAACAAGCCAACAGATGCTGCCTGCTCAGGTGGGAAATACCAATATTTGCACGAGAGGGATGAAAAAAGATTAGTAAAAGATCATCAGGTAAGATCATTCACTGAGTATACACTCACAAGAGTAAGTCAGAAGTGGTTTGCAAGGCACATACTTGAGTTCTTCCCCTGTTGTGCTTTTAAAAAAAATAAAAAGAAAAAAAGCATGAAGGATTGATCTCCTGCCCTGTAGTAATTCCTTGTTCAGACACCAGATCTGTTAAGAGATTTCTGCAGGTGTAACTTGTGAAGTGTCTTAATGATTATAGCTCAGGAAGTATCCTGCAGGATGCTGTTACTTTGCCTGCAGCTCTTACTGGATGAAGGACCTGTTTGTAGACCAGTGACTAGAAGCCAGGTTCCTCATGTGCAATCCAATAAGCAAGTTGGGCAAAAAGAAGAGGAAGCAGCCCTCCTTCTTTGGCAGAAAGCCATGCCTGGATGTTCCAAGATATGTGGGTAGAGCAGTCTTCCTTTATCACACACCTTTGCAAGAGAAACTCTCCTACTTTACTGTTTGCACTGAAAAAGAGGTGATTGGAGATAAGTTTGTGATTGCAGTGTGGCAACACTGGTTGCCTATCT
Source organism: Psittacus erithacus (assembly GCA_009867235.2). Classification (NCBI taxonomy): domain Eukaryota; kingdom Metazoa; phylum Chordata; class Aves; order Psittaciformes; family Psittacidae; genus Psittacus; species Psittacus erithacus. The sequence continues at coordinate 14,546 of WYDI02029130.1, read as the reverse complement.
GGGGAGGAAGAGGTTAACCTTCAGGGGAACTTGGGAAGGGAGCAGGTCCCAAAGTCCATATTTCCTGGCTCCGTGGCTGCTCAGGGTAGGCTGTTCTGCAGAACTAAGTCAAAGGTAGTATGGGAAACCAGAATCTTCAGAAATTACTCTCTTGCTGTCATGTGTATCTTGTGTAATCATGTTTAAAAACACTGCAGGTTGATCAAAAATTCTTTCACACTGTTGTAAGCTGTTGCAAATTACATTTGCTAGTTTGTAGAGCAAATTACCTTTAAATATTTAAGGTAAGTTCTTTTTCTAAACAAAAATCTTGTTACCTTCATACAGTTTGAAGACTAAAAATATGAAACTTCATTTATTTCCTTTCATATTAAGTTTAGTATCTAATTTCAGAGTAAGCATTAGTGTTCTTAGTATTGACATTTGTCATGTTTACCAGCTGTAGGAGGTTAAATGTCATGTGTGTATTATGCTAGCTTTCTTCTCTAAATAATTACATCACTCTGTGATTTATTGTATCTTCCCTTTATACGTGGATCTGAAAGAATTTCTATGTCTATGGCTCTTACAGAGCTGTAGTTATTGTAGGTATAAGTATGGTGTCAGTTGTTGAAATAATTCTTTGACATCATGTTTTTGGTTATGTGGAGAACCAACCTTAGCATTGGTTGGCATATGCTAATCAGTGTATAGGCAAAACAGCTCAGGTGTTTGTTATCCACTTGAGTTAAGATGTAGATTCCATGTTGGGATTTGCCTCAACTAGCTGGTGGTTATTGCAGCTTGTGTCTCCTCTATGTGAATATTTACTACATATCTTTAATGCACAAGTTCATCATAGGGTTTGGAGTAAAATATTAGGGCATCATGAATTATTTCCTTTACCTTAACTTTGCATTTTTATATAAGCTGGATTTTTTTTAAAGTAAAAAATTAAATTCCATAAACGCACATTTCTTTATAGTGTCGGTGTGGATAGTCTTACCTGAAGCGGGTAACAGTGCTATATGGGGCATTCAAAGAAGTACAGGAGGTGCAAAGTATCCTTGAGAGATACACCATGAAGTCTTCTCCTTGGCTCTCTACAGTTCAGAGGCTCTATGGCTTATCTGCTTGCTTGGTACCATGGTATTGTAAGACTTGCCTGCTTGGTTTGGGGTCTCCCAATGCTGTTTCTGTCTTTTCTCTATAAAGTCAGACAATCTCTTTATACAGTTAGTCAGAGGAATTGGGAGTCTGTTAAGCAAGATGTCTTACATAACTTTGCAAAGAAACATCTCTTCTGTCTCTGCTCTATTTCAGTTCTTATGCTTTCTAGTAACTGTTTTAGTGACATCTTTTCCAGTTTTAACATCTTTTTTAGATCAACATACTGCTTTTGGTATATCTTCGTTTCCTGAAATTTTTGTACATAACAAGGACTTAAAATCATCTATTTTTTAACGAAAAAATAAGCCAACCCCCCCTGTATTAATCCTGTTCTAGATGCTATCAGACACTTGAAGTAGCAGCCTTTGTGGATGGTGAAGTGTTTGTTGCTTGGAGCAATGAAATATGATCAAGTAGACTTAACACAGGGATGAAAGCTGAACTTATTCAGTATTATTTAAGTCTTATGTTAAGGAATCTCTCATCTGTGTCATGAAATCTGGTTTTTGTTGGTCTCGTGTTCTGTGGGGTGGAAGTAGTTTGTAAGGTCTCAGGAAGCTCGATAATCATTTGTTATGGAATGACAAATTATAGTGTTTGGTTTTTTGGTTGTGTTTTTTTTTTTTCCTAAGATGATGATCACAAGTCTAGCCAGGATGAAGCAGTGAATAAGTTGATTAGAAAATCTGGTTTCTTAAAATACTGTTTTCTAACTAGCTCTTGTAAAATATTTATCTTACTTGAAAATCATGCTGTGGGACTATATGTTACCATTAATGTTTCACCTTCCTTAGTGTCTTGGAAGCTCTTACTCCTGTAAAACCCATAAGGAAGTTGCCCAGTTTGGTTTTATGTCTGCTAAAAGCCATCTTTCCCCCGCTTTTTGCAGGTGAGATTAGTTTGGGGATGTGAATACAATGAGTGTAAACCAGCAAGCTCACACAGGGCCTCCTTACGGGCAACCTCAGCCTGGATATCAGGGATACCAGCAGCCTGCCTACGGAGCACAGTCATTGCCAGGGGTTCCTCAATTGCAATATGGAGCTTATAATGGTCCGATGCCAGGATATCAACAGTCAGCCCCTCCACAAGGTACTTCTCAGCCAAAACTTAATGATTGATAACTTGTGAATTGTTGTGTGCATGGATTTTTTTCTGTATACTTATTATTACTCTCTATTTTGTGGTAGCAATTATTTTTCCTTCTGTATATAGCTTACATGATGTTGAAACTCATGTTCTTCCTGTACATTATGAGGTTGCTGTTCTGTTGTTTGTCCACTTCTTTCACACTTCTAATAGCTCATAAAATTGACATGTTGAGAAGCACAGCCTGCTTTTTTTCTTTTTTTTTTTTTTTTTTTCCCCCCCTCTGTATGTCCCTGCCCCCATGATACTGAAGCACCTGACTAGGACGATCTTCCTGATGAGGTTATGTTGAGGGGCAGTAGGTAGTGGCTGTAACAGATTTATAATTGAAACTCCCTTACATTAAGAAAGTTCTGCATGCCATCGTGAAAGATCTGGGCATACGACTCTAGGCAGAAAGCATATTTGGAGCTGTTTTCATAAACTTTCTGTTGATTTTAAAAGCATTTGAGAACATGTGGCAAGCTATGATTCTCTGATTCTAAGCTAATGTGTTCTGGAATTTCCCTGGTTCTGCAGGGTCATATGGCTTGTTGGATTTGTTTATTTAAAAACTAAACAACAGCAATAAATAAAAATCCCAAACAACCACAAAAACGAACAAAAGTCACCAAACAAAGTAGTTTAATTTTTCTTCCCTGTTTTCAAAATAAAGGCTAACTTAAAATTATTAAAGAACTTTTGCAGTCTTTCTTTCTGACTGCCTGAATTGTTTTGGGAGATTCATAGTGACATTAACATCTGTAATGTAGAGGAGAAAAATACTATGCCCTGAGCAGGAGTATTTCTGCCTTTCAAAATCAGGTGAATGAATTCATATCTACCAGAATAAGCACAATACAAACTTACACCTTAACTTTTTTTTTTTTTTTTTTTGGCAACTTCTTCAGTCTTAAACATCAGTGAGAAGGATAGAACAATCAAAGTGCCTATAGTTGTCTTGCAATTAACTGAAGTGGGAGCCTGACATTTGGGAGCAGAATAATTACCTTGTTGGGTTTTTCTGTCTGAAGTTAGCATGTTTGTGAAGTAGAAGAATTAGTGTGGTGTGCTAAAAAATGGATTATTCAGTTGCTCTGTCTTCCTTTTCTTTCCTTAATCCTCTTCCTCCCCTCCTCTCAAGAAATCTCTTACAACAGCACTTTTAATCTATGAGTTGTGAACTAATTTCATGGAGGATTTAAATTCCTAGAAAAATAATGAAAATCAGCACTGGGCAGAGGAGAGAAACCCCTGCCTGCTGGGAAGACAGAGGCAGAGCTCAGCTGTTGAGCACTGTTTGGCTGCTCAATGTAGGCATTGACTTACTAGTGTTTCCTGTCCCATGGAAGGAATGGATTAAAATTGGACTTGTTTCAGTGAGGAAGTGAAGTTGATTCAAGAAGGACAAAGATTGCTGTGGATTTGTTGGAAAAGTTTCATCAGTGCAGCTATTTATAGGAAGCAGGTTTTGGCTGTTAGCAGTTTGAAGAATGTTTAAGATGTTTGTGAAGAGAAGATGGACATCTTCTATCAGATACCTCAACAACTTTCAGGCTTTACAAATCTGAAAAGCAATTCTTTTTAAGGGAATTAACTTTCTTCCTTCTGAATTATTTCTGGTTTGCTTTTTTTAATTTTAGAACAACAGAAATGTGGTCACGACAGCTCAGTAAGAACATACCTAGAAAGCTTGGTATGTGAACTTATGCAGATTAGAAGTGCAGGTTTTGTTTGTGCCAGCAATGATTGAAAGGCATTGTGACACTGAGGGCAACTAGGTGGTCTCATTTGGACAACAAAAATGTATTGCTCTACTCTTAAGCAGTATTTCACGTAGTTTATTGATACATCAGGCTGATGTCACCCATGGTTTGTGGAGATTTTTCTTCTGTCTTTTCTTCTGAGACCATCCTTCCCAGATGTAGCAGACTGTATTACGGGAATCTCAGTTGTCACATTGTGCATTTTGGGACTGTTATTGTAAATCCAGGATTCCTGTCTTTAGAAAGAAGGAATATAAAATTCGGAGCACTATCGCAACAGCCAGAAGTTGACCTGTTAGTAGCTGCCAAATAGGATAACCAGGGAGAAGAGAGTAGCAAACAAACAATGTATTACCAAAGGAAGCATACTGGTGATACTGAAGGTATTGACAGTTATTTTTGATACCCTCATCTCCAGCATACTATGTTTATTGCAGGTCTTTGTAGCAAGACCTGTTGTATCTGCATACTGTAGAAAGGAGAGAATTATTTTTGGAGGCACTAGAGTAACAGTAATTTAGGGAACACTGAGTGGTAAAAGGAAAACTGACAATGTTAATCTGTGATTTCTAGGTAGTTGTCTTAGGGATTTATTTTAAAAACAACAACAAAATAGCTTGGAGGACTGAGTGGAATAAGTGTTGGAGCAGATGCCATCCTCAGTCAGGGAGTCCTTCGTATCTGATTTATGTGACAAATTAGCTCTAACCAATGGAACTATGGGAATGCTGTACCAGTGATGCTAGTCTTTCTTGGGGCCAGAAATGGAGTACTGTGCTGCTAGCTGAAAATAGCTGCTTCTTTCTGTGAGAATACTGAAAGAACCAGGACAATTTTGCACCTTCTTCCTTTAAATGGTTTCCTTCTAATAAGATCATTCAATTGAAAGTGCAAACACAATTACCTGAATACCAGTCACAATTAGGCTGCTTCTGGATTGTTTTACATGGACTCGGTTTAGAGTCCTGTTAAACACTTGTATTAACATTAATATATGAAATGTGTTGGTAATACATGTTATGCTTGGTAGAAGAGTGAGAGGGAGTATAGCTTAAGGAATAATGTGGTAAATGTGGTGTGGATTTTATGCATATGATGTTTTCTGCACTGCAGACTGTCTTTAGCATTGGAAACACTGTCTCTTGGTGCTTTGTCTCAGGCTTGATTCACTGGTGTATTCTGTCTTTCCAGGTTACTTTCCTTCCTTGGGGTTCCCTTCAAAGGGCTCTCCTGTTTCTCTCAACTCTGACACTTCTTCTCTTGCGCCTAATTTTGTAGGTAAGTGGTGTCCTTTTCATGAGAGTGCTTGCGCTGCTTCTTCTGTGCCGAGTTCCCATTTAATACAGATATTTATCTCAAAGGTGTGGATACCTGATTATTCAGGCAGAGGTGGGTGGGACACTTCCCAATCGATTTGTAGGCAGCACTCCAAAGTCAAAAATGAGATATGAAGAAATAATCTTAGTAGAAATCCCTTATGCCTGCAGATTCATAGATAAAACCTGACTTGTGACTAATGTTTTCTGAAGACTGATTTCAAAACCTGAATTGGCCTGTTTAGGTTCTGTCAGGGGGAATCCTTAGTTTAAAAGAATGCAGCCTCCCACTTGAGAGAGGACTAAAACATGAGGTTAGAAATGATAGCATGCAATAAAGAAATGAAAATTCTTCCTCAGCACCAGGAGGTTGTTACTGGAGGTCATGAGATTTTTGTAACTTGTGCTTTCATTTTAGCGAAAAAAGAAATCTTTACTGTCCTTGGCTATAGCATAGAAACCAAGTATATGTTAGGAATAATTATGATTTCAAAAGCTGTGGCTTGAAGAAAGAAATACTTTTGCAAAGCTAGCAATCAAAATGTAAGAATTAGAAACACTACAAGAAATCATGTTGCGCTTCTTTCTTTCCAACTAGTGGTGTTTCAGAAGAGCTATTTCTAACAGCATCAATTTGCTTAGATGAGTAGGGAGTCAGAACTGGAGCAAAACCTGATAGTCTGGGGGCTTTGAGTAAAATCACAGGCATTCCCAATTTTGCTGTAATCTACCTCCATTTTGAGGTCTGTAGTGATTAAGAACAGTTACAGTATCTCAAAGGTGTTGAAGGGGAACTTTGGGGTTCCTCAAGAGTCATGAATCTTAAGCTAATAAACCATCAGATACTCATAGCTGTTCAAGTGAATTTTTTTCAGTGGCTATTTGAGGAGTCTGTGATAATGGTTACAGAATTGTGTTTGTGACAAGAGCTAGAAAAAGACTTTCAGGAGCTTTTTCTGAAGTAAGCATGTATTTGTCAAATTGTGTATCTCCTAAAGTTGGGAGAGAAGTTAATGTAAAAAAATGTATAGGATCCCACCATGAATTAAATTAAATATGCTTTCAGAGACAAAAGGTAACAATGCCAAACAGTTTACGTGTACTATGAAAGGAAAGATTCCAAAATAGGTGAAAGTATACCAAATTAACTGAAAGGGTATCACAAGAGACATTCAGAAGTAGAAATACCACACAACATACAAATAGTTAAGAGATCAGGAAATGCGTAGCCAGAGAAATGGTTAGACAAAGGTGCTGTAACAGTAGTTTAGAAAATACAAGGTTCAATGTGGTGAAGGTACATAAGGATAATAAGTATCTGAAAAAAATTAAATCATATGTCTCAAAAAGAACAGGAGGAGGTTTAGTAATAAAGAAAAAAGCCACAAGAAATCACTGGTTATTCATACAAGGTCTAGTTAATCTCTTCCTTGAGTTTACATCCACAAGCTTACTAAGAATTTACATATAACAGATAAGATTAGAATGTATAAATTGAAACCTCATGCTTTGGTGTATAAATTACACTGCAGAATTGAGAAATGGTCTCTCTGACTTCCTGTTTCATAATGGTTCCTCACAACAAGGTTTCAGAGTCCCTTTTAAACTTGTCATGCCAAGTCAGAGGTACACAACAGTGTGTATGTGCTGCCCTGGTCTCATGGGGAAGTTTACATTGTTTAGTTACATGTATTTAATGGTACCCCATACATTAAATACATTCTCTTGTGGTTAGCAGGAATGGTCATATGGTTCTAATTATCAGCATTTTTCACTTAATAATATTAAAATGGAAGTTTAGAATCTCTTTTTTGGAAGTAGACACTGCATTTGGTCTGCTGGTATTGTATCCAGCATTGTGTGGTCTGTGGAAAGCGTGAAGACTTGGTTTTGTGGCACATACATTTGAACTGAGACTAAACCAGCTCAGTCTGAAAGATGAGAAAGTATTCATGTTAGCCTCCAGCCTCGAGAGCTGGGGAAGAACAGTGGTGGCCCCCATTAATGAGCAATCACAGTTGTAATTTTCTGAATCTGCTCACATAATCTGCTGATCTTCCAAGTAGGGAAAACTGACCTGTAAAAAACTTTAGGTTCCGTGTGAATTCTTTCCTTGGTCTGGATAAAAATAATTGGATTTGTCAGTAAGGGATTAAATTCTTCCCCCTCCAAGATAACTTTTCCTTTTCATCAGAAGATGAAATCGTCGATTAAAGACCCTCCACAGTACACGTTTTCTGCTTGGCTTTTGTGAAGATGGTGACTAGTGACACTGGCTAAAAAATTGTGCTTTAGTTTTGCTACTTCTAATATAGTTGTATAAATTATTTGTTGCTCGTGGAGTTTTGATACTGCAATTTGGCCACTGATAAACTGTTTGTGCACTTCTTTTTATTTCTGGGATTTTTCATGGTTCAAGCCCTTGCTTCTGTGTTGTGATTTTTAATTTATTTTTAATTTTTTTTCCCCTTATGTCTGTAGGCTCATTAAGAGCCACTTCAACACCTGGAGCATCTCTTCCTTCTGATCACCTGACCTACAGTCCATTTGGACAGGGAGATGTGCAGAATGGGATTCCAGCCTCAGCAGCCCCAACGCAGAGGTACATACAAGAAGAAGTAGTCATAACAAAGGCTTGCCTTGGTAGACCTATGCTAGGTCTAGACCTTTTAGGATCTAAACCAAACTACATACATTGTTTTTACTGTGATAGATGTTGACTTTCTTTATTGCTAACTTACTGTTTTAGAGCAATGTTTTGTCATAGGGGTATTAGACAGTAAGAATCTTTGCAGAGTAAAAACTTCTGGAAGGAAATGAGCAGATGTCAGTGACTGATCAAAACCACTTCTCCAAAGACTTTCTTTGTGATAGTCATTTTCCCATACAGAATTTTCTGATTCTCATAGTCTGTCTTCTTTTAAAACAATTGCATCCACACTGCCATAGTATTTGATTCTTTGGTAGTGTGAATTGATCTCTGTCCAGAGCATTTTGCTATTTGTCATTACTGAGTAATTCCTTAGCATTGGTTCTGGGTCCATTCCTGTCCATTACGGATCCCTGAGCTATCTTCATGTAAAGCTCTTGGGCATCTTCTCCAGAAAGATACTGGCATTAGCCCTGTGGTGAAAGCAGCAGCAGTCTTAACTGCATCATTCTTATTACTGGTTTTGGGTAAGGTGGTTGGTTTTTGCTTCCCTCTGCTTAAGCTCAGCACTGTCAGCGCAGTCTCAAAATCCTTAAAGCAACAGAGCATTCTTACATAACTGTGCAGGCCTTACTGTTGCTCACCTGTAGCCTCCATGGCAGTATTTCTGTTTTGTTGTGATAACTCACATGGAGTTAACAAAAAATGCTATAAATGTAGAATTTGTATTTTATGATTAGATTTATTTTTTTTTATTAAATGAAGTCCGTGCATGATATGTAATTATTTTTCCAAAACTGAGCTACAGTGTTTCATGTAAATAACTGAGACCCAGCAAGTGTTCATAACACACAGAGAGTTGTAACTGCTTGTATAATGGGGAATCCAGTGACGTTTCTCGTCTTCCTTCTCAGGCCACCTGCTTCTCCGTCGTATCTGCCAGGCTCAGCATCCATGCCTGTCACCCAGACACCTACATTCCAGCAATATGGTCCCCCCCAAGCCAGTGTACAGCAGCTCAGCAATCACATGGCAGGGATGACAATTGGCATTATGGCAGCCCCTGCTCCTCCTCCAGCAGGACTGGGATATGGTGAGGTTTCCTGGCAACAGAAATATGTTATTGTTTTTCAGTTTTGCTGGTAATTTCATGAAAGATTTGCTCTTGTCAATGATTCATTACCATATGGTGATGGGAATTCTCTGGGTATTGACATCTGCTATTCTAAATAGTTTCCTCCCTCTTCTGCAGTGTTTGAACTTTCCTCTTACCTTTCTACCACAGGTGCCCCAAGGCCACCTACCATGCCAGGCCCACCGCTGCCTGGGCAGACAGCTGCTGGACCACCAGCGTCCCAGCCTAATCATGTATTCTCACCACCACCTCCATCACCTATGTCAGGGCCACAGCCTGGGCCTCCCGTGAGTGGCCTTCATGGACCCCCTCCTCCAACTCATCCTCCTCAGCCAGGATACCAAATGCAGCAGAACGGTGAGTATTCCTGCTCTAGAAGTTGTACCCTATATGTGCTCTCTCTGTACTGCAAACTGAGAACTGAATTTCAGTTTTGTTACTTGTGGGCTTTTAGTGGCACTTCAGTGTTTCCCTGTGCTCATGTCTAAAGGACAAATCTAAGATAAACAATAGGATGTGTCATTTTAAGATACTTGTCTTACAGGTTTCAATTAGGTTAATAAAACTAAAGAAATCCTAGTGTACGTGGCTAAAAAGTCATTTAGTAGTGAGTGCCGTAATACTATAAGAGTTTGTGATCAGAATTTTATTGTGACATTTAATTTGTAGAACCTTTCACATTTTGTGTTTGCTTAGAAGTAGTATCAGTTAAGCTTTCTGAATTATAAATGGTTTTGGCTGATTTTTAATCAATAACATTTACAGATGGCTAGGATAAAGTAGTCCTGTGCAAGTGTAAGGATTGAGAATCCCATTCCTCATGCAGTTTTGCACAACTGGCCAGGTAGATTACTTACAAATATCTGTGCAAATTGCAATGAACTGTAGAAACACTAATGCATTATATTGTGGTGTATTCCATAACTGCAAGAAATTGTCTATAAAGTAATATGAAATAACTTCAGGTAGTTACAAAACGAAAGAGACAATCACGCATTAACTTATTACTCTAATTTCAGGCAAGCCAAAACTGCCTGAGAGAACTCCTTGCATACCTTTATTTTGAGGGATTACAGGTCATCTGCTAGCCTGTTTGGCAGTTCTGTGTGTACTTTCTAGTAGGCAGTTTTGCAGTTTAACTTAAATGTTCATAGTGCATGATCTTAATGGATATTGTAATCATTCTAAAAATAGTTATGTTAGTCTAAAACCTTGTGTGTCGTTAAGTGTGCTTTTAAGGAGGACTGTCTCCATCAGTTTACTGGATCACTGATAGAGATGTACAGGTCTAACCTGAAACACTGATAAGTATGTATAATCCTAGTATGGTTTTTTGACAATGACAGGAAAAGTGGGAAGTGCCAAAAGTTACTAGTAATAGCCGCTGTTTGATTTTGCTGTTCCTTTCTTGTAAAGGTTCCTTTGGGCAGGTGAGGGGTCCTCAACCAAACTATGGAGGAGCCTATCCAGGAGCACCAAATTATGGAAGTCAACCTGGACCACCACCTCCACCCAAACGCTTGGATCCAGATTCCATTCCTAGCCCTGTAAGCTTACTTTGTTTTTACCAGTGTGAACTCTTCCATAGTGTTGTTACATAAAACAGAACTGACAAAGACCGAAGCTGAAACCCAAGTTTCTCATTCCAAAGAACATCAGTCTGTTCTCCTGCTTGTTTGTTTTTTTTTTCTTGTATATCCAGCTTCAGTCTTTTGTTATGAATGATCCGAGAAGCGATGTTTTTCTTGCTGACCAAAGAAAGCCGCTGCATATGCAAATGAATGCTCTACTGCCTCAGGTCTTTTTCTGTACTTTGTTACATTTTGAGAATCCTTGAGGGCTTTGATTAAGCTTGTTTCTCCATTTCTGGATTCTTGCTTAATGCCTTACCATGGTGAACCAGTTTCGGGTTTTGAGGTGACAATCTGTGATCCACCTTTAAAGTACAGTTAATAGGAGATGACTAGCATTTTTCCTTTTCCATAACTTGTCAAAAAAACAGGTTATTGGGTTATTTGGTCATTAAGTCGTGACACAACTTGAGTCAAATATGGACAACTTCTCAAACTGGGATTATCTTTCAGAACAGAAGTTCAAGAAAGGACAAGCAGTGGTACATAGTGGTTAGCAATGAGGAGTAATATTAAGGCTGACAGTATTGTTGCTGCTGGTCTACTGTGCCATTGCTTCTACTGCTGCTGATGCTGTTCTGTTACTGGCTCAGGTCGTCACAGTCATTTGATAACAGGAAACTTCCAGGGCAGTGCTTATAATGTTTGCTTAAAAACTATAAAAATAATTTAGTCTTGAGTTACATGTTAGATCTGGACTGGTGCTGTTCAGAAGTTCTTTATATTCAGAAGTTCTTTATATTCAGAAGTTCTTTATATTCAGAAGTTCTTTATATTCAGAAGTTCTTTATATTCAAAAAAGATTATCTGTTTAGACTCCAAGTTTATGTAAAGTTTATGACCATGTTTTTGTCACAGAATATAAAAAGTCTTTAATTGGTTGTCTGCTTCTCTTCCACTAAATGAGATCTCAAATGGCTTGTGTCAGTTGCCTTCATTTTAAGCATGTACTTAAAGCATAAATCCCCAATTTCTAACCAAAATAAGCATATGAGCCACTACCTCTGTGAGCAGTGTATTCAGAGCTCAAGGGCTAGCAAGGCTGGTTTTGAGATCGATCTGTTCTGCAGAAGCTGATGTTTCCTGTTGCATGAGCCAAATGTATCTAATTCTAGCTACATACAGGTTTGAGTAGGAAGAAGTAACACTGTTACTTTTGGGTTTATTATTCTCTTCTTTTTTTCTCTTTGTCTTTTGTTTGTTGTTTGTTTTTTTTTTTGTGGCACTCTTTATTTTTTTATTTAAAAAATAAGCAACTTAATGAGCTGCCACCCCAGCAGAAACCCAGGCACAGAATAGACCCAGATGCAATTCCTAGTCCAGTAAGTGCTGTATATGTATGTAATTGTAGTTTGTATGTTGGTGAACATCTGTGCATGCCTGAAACCTGAACTTCACCTCACTAACCCTCCATCATTAATCCTTTACCCTTTCCTTGCTGTCTTCTGCTTGCATTATCAAAATGAGTAACATTACACCACAAAAGGTTGTTAAAATCTTCTCTTCTCTGATGAATGGTGAGGCAATAGAAAGCAGAATGTTTCAGAAACAGATCATGAAGAATGCCTCCCCTCCATGTTGATCTTTAGAGTATCTCCTTCATCAGATTCTTAACTGGCATTTTGGTGTAAGCCATCAGTAGAATTGTCCATACGATGTGTGCCTTATCTTAACATACACACAGCATGAGCCTTTGTAGCAATGTTTTCTACAAGTTTTGAGGAGAATTTTGTATGTCATGCTGATATACCAGTACTGGCTAATGCCTTGAAGTTTGAAAACTGCAGATGAACTGTTTTGATGTTAATTCTTGATATAAATCTTCTAGTAGATTAATATGAAGCATGGGGAGCTATAAACATTCTGTCATTATCTGTGCCCATACATAACCATTAAATTTTGAATTTGAAAATTTAATGCTTATTTGTAGAGTATCTTACCTAAAGAAAGAACAAAGCAGCTACCTTTTGGATTGGAAGGGGGGAAAAAAAACCCACACCACATTTGACTTTGACTTTGTTATCCCTGTATCACTTCTTCCTCATTTAGTCCAGTTTGGTCTTGTAACAGGTATGAGCATTGAGGTCACCAGTGTCAGTCTGTAGACTTTTGAAATGGGACTAGATTTGTCCTAGAGTAGTCACTGTCTGATGCTATGAGAGGCTTTCTGCTGACAATTTGGAACCCTTAGTGAGAGGGTAGAAGGCCTGCCATGCAAACTTCTGCATTTCACAGTTTAAGCAAAGACATGTGTGTTTGATAAGGCAAAGTAAGATCAGAAGAATGGTCGATAGCTTTAATACTTTCATTCAAGCACCAGTATGGAAATGTAGTTAAAACTGTGTATAACTACGGTTTTCTGTTCTTTCACAAAGGTCAGTAGATACTTCAGTCAAATAAAACTGTTTAATGTGTTTCCATTATCTTAAGCATATTTGCATTAATGAAGAATTTGAAATACTAAAAAAATGTAAGATTTTTATGGGCTTTGAAGTTAAAGCTTAATTCATTCACAAGTCTATTGAAACTTCACTTTCTACATCCCCAGAATTCAAACCACAAGGTCTTGAGCCCAGGAAGTAATGAGGACTTCCACCTGAGCTTGCAAGCACCTGTACTTAGGTTGGAGTTACAGTGGTTAGAAATAAATGCATACTATGAAAACAGTGGGAACATACAGAAAGAAAAAGGCAGATTATCTATAGAACTTCAGGCTTACAGAAGCTTCTAATTTTAATTTGGCTAGGACTGGTGTAGAGGGGAATACTACCAAAAATTCTCTCGATCTGTGTTTGGCTTTTATGAATTCAGGCCTTAAAACACAAAATGTGCTGCTACTTAAAATTCCTGGGGGAAAACACTACTTACAGCTTGTAATTTATTGTTAGTCATTAAGTGCTAGTTGAAATTGAACTGAGAGGTGACTGCTTGACAGAACTTATTTGCTTTAGACTTATTTTTAGAGATAGTAATGTTTTCTCAGATCCCCTTTTAATGCCTTACAGATATAAATTTTATGTTCTACCATAATTTGAAACCAGGCCTCCACATATTAATGTTGTGTTTTCCATCATAGATTCAAGTGATTGAAGATGACAGAAACAACTGTGGGTCAGAACCATTTGTCACTGGAGTGAGAGGACAGGTCCCACCTCTTGTTACTACGGATTTCTTGGTCAAGGATCAAGGTAAAATGTTTTTCTTTTGCTAAACAAACAAAACACAAACCCTAAAGAATCCATGACAGAACTGAATATTTCTTTAAAGGAAAAGTTTGAGGAATTATTTCAGTGGCTGGGGATGTGTTTTTTACCAGCAGAAGCTTGATTTCAAGTCTTGTGTTGATTTGATCTCAATTTAGAATCTCCTGATTGTTTGGTAGCTAGTAACTGATTTGCAAGTAAAAAATGTTTTCCAAGGCAGGTATGTGGGATCAGCCCTACCAGGGGTATCAGAAAGCAGCAAATCAAGCCTTTTCTGTAGAGCTATATTAGCAACAGTTAAAAACTGAAATTTACTAGCAATATCGCTTGAATTGGACTGGGATCTACAATTAAATTAAGTGGGATGTCAGTTGGTCCATGGGCTTCACAGAGAAAGTATTGTTGCAGGCGACAGCGCGGGGAATCAAGCGACGACTCAATATGAGTGATAAGCAAGTTCCACTTTATTGCCAGTCGGTGCAGCTTATATTCCTTATTCCACTAATTTATGCACACCCGTCATCACATGAGTGGCTAAGCCTAAAAGTTTACATGAACTAGTTATTAC